>MCJB01000558.1:0-62775 GCA_002018475.1 Nicotiana obtusifolia | reverse complement strand
ACCCCAATATATTAAGAACGAGATGACTTACTCACTCGTCCAAACCGAGCCACATTTTTGGGATTCTAACCCTCTAATAGTAGCCAAAAAGATGCTCGACCCAACATCCAACTTTCTCCAGAAAACTCTTGTTCATAACCAGAAGTTTTATGAATTTATCCTTATGGACACTTATCTGTTTAAACCCTTTTTGGATAAAACCCAAACCTATATCACCCATGCCACAGTGTGGATAAACAAAATCATCTCGCCAAAGGAATGGGGTGATCACCTTATGAAAGTCAGAAAACTTTTCAAGCCATTTTCTCCCCAATTTTTTAGTTACTATGATTATAGGGACGCGTGGTTTAATGTGCTGACCTTTCAAAACCATACCAACAAACACTCATATTTTCTCCTTTGGGGCAAAAACTTGCGAGTAGATTTTTCCCAATGGTTTCTGCACCAATGGTGGTCTATATATATATATATATATATATATATATCATGCATTCATGTCAGTAGCCCTCAGAGGTACTTAGATGTTACATGTTGTATATTCTCTATCCCTTTTTACATTATGGTTCTTACTTATGCTTTCCTGCCTTGCATACTCAGTACTTTATTCGTACTTACGTTCTTTTATTTGTGGATGCTGCATGTCATGCTGCAGGTCTTGATAGACAGGTAGGCGAAGCTCCCCCACCATAGTAGGCTGCCCAGTTCAGCGGTTATTGGCGAGATCCCTTCTCCGGACTTGCCGGGGTCTTGGTATGCATTTTTGTTATAGGCGTTATGGGTATTTCGGGGCCTTGTTCCGGCAATGTTGCAACACTTATGTTCCTTTAGAGGCTCATAGACAGGTGTCGACTCATGTATAGTTTGGATCGCCTTGTCGACTAATTTTTGTTGTATAGTCTCTCATGGCAGCTTGTCAGCTAGTACCTTATACGTAGCTTCATGATAGCCTTGTCGGCTCATGATATATATGTTCATGCCATTATCTGTTATTGTTGGTTGTTTAGGATTCATGTCTACCATTTATACTGATCTCATCGGCCCTTATAGATAATAAGAAAAATTAGATAAAATGTGCGTTGGTGCTCGGCAAGTATGGCCCGGGTGTCAGTCATAACCCTCCAGTTTGATCGTGACACTTTTCTCGCCAAACAAACATGCAAACTTGTGTTATATATTACACATAAAATCAATTCCTATATGACTATTCAAACATGCTCTCAAAGGACTGATACAAGAACCAATAACAAAGAACTTAAAAATAATTAATAACAACACAATCCTCGTAAATTTTCAACATGATTTTCTATTTTTTGTTAACCTCCCGAATTTCCTTTTAGCCTGCTTAGGCATTTTTGGGTCAATCCACATAACCACGATCTCGTTTTAAGTGCAGCATGTTTTCGTGATTTACATTTATACAATGGTGGATTGTTTTTCATTTCTACTCTATGCTTGTCAAGGAAGGAAATACAGAGTAAAATTTGGAGAAGATTATGAAAA
The DNA here is from genome assembly GCA_002018475.1 of Nicotiana obtusifolia. NCBI lineage: Eukaryota > Viridiplantae > Streptophyta > Magnoliopsida > Solanales > Solanaceae > Nicotiana > Nicotiana obtusifolia. Next base: position 61,275 of record MCJB01000558.1, on the reverse strand, counting down.
AAATACTAGGAAAGTCAATATTTCAGCTTCGGAGAAGAAAGAAAAAGAACAGCAAACTCCACTTTTAAAATATAATAGCCGTGGAGATGGGATGAGCTCTTTTTTATTCTTTAAAGAAATTGCTTCATCATTAACTTATAATTAACCTTAATCCTAAAAGAGAATTTAAAACTTGTGGATCATTTTCTAGTTTAAAGGTTCAGACGTCCCTTTTAATCAAAGGACCCAAGACTACAATCTATCCGACTAGATGTCTTTTGCAGTTCTTCATAATAAATCTTAATATCTTTCTTTCATGGATTTCGTCATACTTGTGGCTGAAATGCTTCATCTGCTCTATCATAGTAATTGTTTGGGGTCGAATTTGCTCGCTTGCATAAGAAGTATCAGTTTTGGGATTTGACAACCAGCGTCGATTGAAGTCGTTACTCGACAAGCTGAGATCGGGACATCGAGAGGAGAGGTTCGAGACCAGATGTCATCGGAATGAAGTTCGAAGCCAAGGTGTTCGAGACGAGACCATCGAGGCCGATCAAGAGAAAACATCCTATGGTAAAAATTATCAGATTTGCGTAACTGAAGGACCGAAAATCTCGTGATATGTAAACATCTCGGCGGGAATCGCGGCTCAAATCAGTAAAGACGTTGAAGCCATTAATTCTAGGGATATCTTACCTTGTAAATAAGATTTTTATCTTGTATAGAATTTTTTTCCCTTCCTATATAAAGAGGCAGCCCTGTTGTAAAGGAGGACACACAATCTTCCTTGTTCACTGAATTTAGTCTCTATTTTCGTTCATTCTTTAACTGTATTAAACCAGGTCACATATCCTTAAAACCACATACAAATTTAATTGTTACTCGTAATTAAGGGTAAACAGTTTGGCACCCACCGTGGGGCTAAGGATAATAGTGAAAGTTTGATACAATTTTCTGTCACACAGACTATTTTACACTTGTCCTTTGCAGAATATTTTTTGATTTCAGGTTACAATACAATCATGTCACATTCTTAATCTGTGCCTCAATATGTCGATGGCGAGTTTGACCACCAGGGCGAAAATAATAACGTAGTGCCCGATAATGAAGTTCCAGTCGACGCTAACTCCCAAATGGCGGTCGATGTGGATCGGACTTCTGGCCCATCGAACAGTGTTCGAGGAGAATACTGTTCGGCAAATCAGAACGACGAAGAGGACGGGATTAGCCTCAGGATGATATTCAACATGTTGCAGGCCCAACAAGCGGCCATTGCTCAGCTGCAAAATCGAAGCCAAGTTTCTAATAGGGTTGAGGCCAGTCCTCCTCGGGAAATTATCCCCGAAAATGAACCAATCACAGTGGAACCAAACGAAGGCGGATCGGGGTCAAACGCCGGGATCATGAAAATGCTCGAGGAACTAACCAGACAAATCGAGTCTGGCGAGAAGAAGATCGAGGCTAATGATAAAAAGTAGAAACATATAATTCAAGGGTGGACCAAAATCCAGGAGCACCCCCGATATTAAAAGGTTTAGATTCAAAGACATTCATGCAAAAACCTTTCCCATCAAGCGCTGCCCCAAAACCCATACCGAAGAAGTTTCGCATGCCGGAAATTCCCAAATTCAATGGGACATCTGACCCAAATGAGCATGTAACAGTATACACATGTGCCATAAAGGAAAATGATCTCGAAGACGATGAGATTGAATCCGTGCTCTTGAAGAAATTCGGAGAAACCTTGTCAAAGGGGGCAATGACTTGGTATCATAATCTGCCCCCGAATTCCATCGATTCTTTTGACATGCTTGCGGATACTTTCGTAAAAGCTCATGCGGGTGCCATTAAAGTAGAAACGCGGAAATCGGACTTATTTAAAGTTAGGCAAAGGGATAACGAGATGCTCAGAGAATTTGTATCTCGTTTTCAGATGGAACGTATGGATCTACCACCGGTCACCGATGATTGGGCCGTACAGGCCTTCACCCAGGGACTCAACGCTCGAAGTTCAACGGCTTCACAACAGCTTAAGCAGAGCTTGATTGAATATCCAGCTATCACATGGGCGATTATACACAACCGATATCAATCAAAGATTAGGGTCGAGGATGACCAACTTGGACCCCTCTCGGGATCCACTTACCCCATCAGAACTCATGATAGGGTTCAAAGGGATATTTATCGAGAACCAAGGTCGAGCAGAGATAGGCATCGACCATATCCTGGGAACCGAAAGGCTATTCCGGTAAGGCAGGGTTCCCCGAGACGAGAAAGGAGGAACGATCCTAATCGGAGCAACCGAGGACCATTGGCAAGAAACAACTTCGAGAGAACCACTGGCCATCGAGAAGCACCGCGACTGTCCGAGTATGACTTCAACGTTGACTTAGCTACTCTCGTATCGGCCATTGGTCGCATTATGGATACTAAATGGCATTGACCGTTGCAATCAGACCCAGATAAGGGAGATCCCAGTTTGATATGTAAATATCATGGTACACATGGGCACAGGACAGAGGACTGTCGACAGCTGAGGGAAGAGGTGGCACGGTTGCTCGAAAATGGGCACCTTCGAGAGTTTTTGAGCGACCGACACAAAAACCATTATGGGAACAGGAATAAGCCAGTAAACCAGGAGGAGCCTCAGCACACGATCAACATGATAATCGGTAGGATAGATACGCCCTAAGGTCCGGTGTTAAAACGCACTAAAATATCCATCACCCGAGAGAAGCGCACTCAGGATTATGCGATGGAGGGAACCTTGCACTTTAGCGAGAAGGATGCAGAGGGAATCATGCAGCCCCACGACGACGCATTAGTAATATCGGTGCTAGTACACAAAACAAAGGTAAAGCGTGTACTGGTCGATCCTGGTAGTTCAGCCAACATAATCCGATCATGGGTAATCGAACATCTCGAGTTGACAGACCGAATTATTCTTGAAGTTCGGATTCTCAATGGTTTCAACATGGCTTGCGAGGCAACCAAAGGGGAATTAACATTATCGGTGAACACTGCCGGCACCGTTCGGGAAATGAAATTTTGCGTAATCGAAGGAGATATGAGGTACAACGCCTTGCTCGGGAGACCGTGGATTCATGATATTAGAGCGGTACTCTCAACACTGCACCAAATGTTGAAATTCCCATCGACTGATGGGATCGTAACTGTTTACGGAGAACAGCATGCTGCGAAAGAGATGTTCACAGTAGAAGAAGCAGTACCGAAACCAATAGCTCCTTCCCAAAGAACCAAATAGCAATCACAGGCATCGCCTTCAACGAACGAAGGTGAACAGGAGCTTCTCGAAGATGACGATTACGGGATTCCCCGGTTATTTGTCGGCCCCGACGAATCTGATGCAACTAAATCAACGGTCGAAGAAGTCGAGCAAATTTCACTCTGAGAAGATGCGCCGGATCGAAAGGTATACCTGGGCTCGGGCCTAAGCTCTGAGTTCAGAACCAAATTTATTCATTTTCTTTCAGCTAAGGAAGACTCTTTCGCTTGGTCACATCTTGACATAACAGAGATACCACCAGAGATCACGACTCACAAACTGAGCATCGATCCTAAATTTTGACCGGTCAAGCAAAAGAGGAGGCCTCAATCCGAAGTCAAACAAGCATTCATCAAGGATGAGGTAACCAAACTTTTAAATATAGGGTCCATTCGGGAAGTTAAATACCCAGAATGGTTAGCAAATGTAGTTGTAGTTCCTAAAAAGAGAAATAAGTTAAGAATGTGAATAGATTATAAAGATTTAAACAAGGCGTGTCCTAAAGATTCTTTTCCCTTACCTAACATCGATCGCATGATTGATGCCACCGATGGCCACGAGACCCTTAGCTTTCTTGATGCCTACTATGGCTATAACCAGATACAAATGGACAAGGGTGATCAAGAGAAGACAACCTTCATCACTAAGTATGGTACATACTGTTATAACGTGATGCCATTCGGGTTAAAGAATGCGGGGGCTACTTATCAACGCCTAGTAAACAAATGTTCGAAGAACAACTAGGAAAAACAATGGAAGTTTACATTGATGATATGTTAGTTAAGTCCCTGCGAGCAGAGGACCATTTGAGCCATTTGCAGGAAACGTTCGATATGCTGAAATGGTACAACATGAAGTTAAACCCGGAGAAGTGCGCATTTGGAGTAGGCTCGGGAAAATTTCTTGGTTTCATGGTCTTGAATCGAGAAATAGAAATTAACCCCGAAAAGATCAAAGCCATCGAAGACATTACAATTGTAGACAGTGTAAAAGCTGTGCAAAAGCTGATAGCCGCTCTAGGCCGATTCATTTTGAGATCTTTCGACAGGAGTCACCGATTTTTCAACTTGCTGAAAAAGAAGAACGGTTTCTCGTGGAGTCCGAAATGTCAGCGCGCGTTAGAAGAACTTAGGAGGTATCTCTCTAGCCCACCTTTGCTGCATACACAAAAAACAGGTGAGCAACAATACATCTACCTTGCCGTCTCGGAAGTAGCGGTGAGTGGGGTCCTGGTCCAAGAAGAACAAGGTACACAGTTTCCTATTTATTATGTCAGTAGAACCTTAGGTGAGGCCGAAACTAGATACCCGCATTTAGAAAAATTAGCACTCGCTTTATTGAGTGCCTCTAGGAAGCTAAAACCCTACTTCCAATGCCATCCCATATGTGTAGTAACGACTTATCCCCTGAGAAATTTAATGCATAAGACCCAGTTATCCGGCCGATTGGCCAAGTAGGCCATCGAAATAAGCGGGTACGATATCGAATATCGGCCCCGAACCTCGATCAAATCTCAAGTATTAGCGGATTTCGTTGCCGATTTTGCGCCGTCACTAATACCCCAGGTCAAGAAAGAATTAATGACCGAATCGGGTACTCCTTCGGGAGTGTGGACTCTGTTCACAGATGGCGCCTCGAACTCGAAAGGATCGGGGCTTGGTATCGTACTAAGGCCCCCAACTGGGAATACAATTCAACAGTCTATTAAGACTGTAAAATTAACTAACAACGAAGCGGAGTATGAAGCTATGCTTGTAGGTTTAGAACTGGCCAAAAGCCTGGGAGTGGAGATAATCGAGGCCAAATATGATTCCCTCCTCGTAGTCAATCAAGTGAATAGGGACTTTCGAAGTCAGAGAAGGGCGAATGCAGAGGTATTTGGACAAGCTTCAAGTCACACTGCACAGGTTTAAAGAATGAACCTTATAGCACATACCTCGAGAACAAAACAGTGAGGCCGACGCCCTCGCCAACCTGGGATCATCGGTCGAAGATGAGGAGATCGAGTCCGAAAAGGTCGTACAGCTTTTGAGGTCGGTGGTGGAGGAAGGCCATGCCAAAATTAATTTGAAAAGCTTGACCTTGGATTCGAGAGCATTACGCACAAAGGCAGCCCGGTTCTGTTTATCCGATGATGGGACCCTATACAGAAGGACTCGGAGGCCCCCTTGCAATATGTCTTGGACCAGGCAACACCGAATATATTTTAAGAGAAATACACGAAGGCACGTGCGGGAATCACTCCAGCTCCGAATCCTTGGTTCAAAAAATAATTCGAGCCGGCTACTATTGGATCGATAAGAAAAAGATACAAAGGAGTACATTTGCAAGTGCAACGAGTGCCTAAGGCACGCACCGATGATCCACCAGCCCGGGGAGACACTTCATTTGGTCCTATCGCCATGGCCATTCATGAAATGGGGGATGGACATCGTCGGCCCTCTCCCTTGTTCGCCAGGTAAAGCCCAATTTATTCTTTTTATGACTGACTACTTCTCCAAATGGGTTGAAGCGTAGGCTTACAAAAAAGTTAGAGAAAAGGAAGTGATCAACTTCATCTGGGACCACATCATATGTCGATTTGGGAGGCCATCAGAGAACGTGTGCGATAATGGCAAGCAATTCATTGGCGGCAAAGTGACGAAATTCTTCGAAGACAACAAGATCAAGAGGATCTTGTCGACGCCCTATCACCCCAGTGGCAACGGACAAGCTGAGTCGACCAACAAAATCATAATTCGAAACTTGAAGAAAAGGTTAACCGACGCAAAGGGAAAATGGAGAGAAATACTGCTCGAAGTTCTATGGGCGTATCGCACAACCGAGAAAACCAGCATCGGGGCCACTCCTTTCTCTCTGGTATACAGTGCTGAAGCGTTAATACCAGTCGAAGTAGGCGAACTGAGTATCAGGCTCCGATACGCAACCGAAGAATCGAATCGAGAAGCTATGAACATCAATCTAGAACTATTGAATGAAAGAAGGGAAGCAGCCCTTGTTCGAATGGCAGCCCAAAAACAAAAGATCGAAAGGTACTACAACCAGAGAGCCCATCTTCGACACTTCAACATCGGAGACCAGGTGCTCAGAAGAATCACACCCAATACTCGAGATCCGAATGAAGGGAAGTTAGGCCCGAACTGGGAAAGGCCCTACACTATCTTGAAGGTCACCGGAAAGGGATCTTACAAGCTTGGAACCATGGATGGCAAACAGCTGCCAAACAATTGGGACATAAGCCACCTGAGATGATACTATTGTTGAGGTATGAAATTTCATTCTTCTTTTGTTTGTTTTATGTTACTAACACCTGCAGGTATTGAGTGAAGTAACCTAGAGCCGGGAAGCACAGGACATTAGGACTCAAAGCACGCGTTGCACTTTTTTTCCCTTCGACCGGTTTTGTCCCAAATTGGGTTTTACGGCGAGGTTTTTAATGAGGCAACCAGGAATCGTGCTAACTTAGATCGGTCACTTATCGAAGACAATAATATTTGGTGCACAACTTCGATCGACCTTGAATATCAGAAGATTGCTTATCTACTTCGATTCATCGCTTAGCTACTTCAATTCGGGGGAACTTCTCATAGATCATTAGGAATCAATGTAAGGGTCAAACGGTCGAAAGTACCGTGCCCAAGTAGGTTTATCGACCCCCAAAGAAAAATTGTACAAGCACCCGAATGCTAGTAAAAGTTATTTGGCACCGATATCTTGCCTCCGAGCCAAAGGGCCACTTCGATTTTTATTACACGATCGAAAACTAACATTGCTCAGAATTTCATGTGGAAATCAAAGGGGAGTAAGACCTGTTAAGGCAAACCCCAATTTCTTGAAAGGCTAAGGCCGTATCGAGTTAATAAAACTCGAAGGGAAGTAAGACCTACCGAGGCAAATCCCAATTTATAAAAGGTTAAGGCTGAATCAAGCTAAACTCGAGGAGGACTTAAACTTGCTAAGGCAGAATCCCGATTCTTTAAAAAGGCTAAGGCCAAATCGAGTTAGTAAAACTCAAAAGGGAACAAGATCTGCTAAGGTAGAACCCCGATTTCTTAATAGGTCAAGGCCGCGTCGAGATAATGAAATTCGAAAGGGAATAAGGCCTATTAAGAAAAACCTCGGCCCCCTTTCAAGGCTTAGGCCTTACCCAATCGGCCATGGGAAGGGAAAATCTTCCAAGAAATAGGCTAAGTCTTAACTAAGCCTAAAGGGCAGAAAATTCTACAAGTTGAATTGTCGATTTTAAGAACAAAGAATTAAAATAGACCGAACAAGAAAGGGAGATAAAAAATGATCTTTCATATATATGAAGCAAAATATGTTACAAAAATGAGAATTCTAAAAAGGCATATTATACAACAGATGTCTTTAGTCAGAATTCTCGGAGTCTTCTTCTTCTTCTGAGAAGGCCCGCCTTCTGGCTTCGGCTTCGATCTTTTGTGCATCATCAACCTCGGTGGATAGATCAAAACCTCGAGCTTTTAACTCTTTGAGAATAGAAAGGCGGGTTTGGCACTTGGCATACTCGACCAGAATCTTTGATTGCTCCTAGGCTCCTGGGCATCGGTCCTGTATTGAGCTATTAGATCATCGGCCTCAGCTTTGGACGTGGCAACCTACAATTTTGCCGATCGTAGCTCGTTGACCAAAATATCACGATACGAGGTAAGCGTCTCGACCTGGGATTGAAGCGTATCGGTGCTCTTAGTCAAAGTCACGATTTTCTCTTGTGCCTCCGAAAGTGGATTTTCCAAAGAAATCATTTGAGCTTGGAGGGTTTCTTTTTCCGAGGTCAGAAGATCGGTCTTGGCTCTCCATTCATCGGTTTCTGCTTTGGCTTCATTCACTGCGGATCCGAACTGGTTTATTTGGTCAAGCTGTTGGCCCATCTGGTCGACCATGCTGGAATTTTCATTCCGCACATAGTTTAATTCAGCCCGAAGAGTCGACACCTCTCCTTTAAGCCTCCCTCGACGCGCCTTCTCTTCCCTTAGTCGAATAAAAGCCTCATGATGAAGCACCGAGGCCTACGAGTACGATAGAAAATAAGGCAGTTAGTCAAAATCAAAAAATAAAGTGGCGAACATCGGGCAAGACTTATAGGAAGTTTTACCTTATTTGATGCTTGTTGAGCTTCATTGAGCAAGCAGGCCTCATCCACCTCGTCCATTGCGGCCTGATCTTCTTCAGTCACCAGACACCGAAGATAGCTAGCCACCCCCACAGGCGCAGAAAGGGCCCTAGCATCTTCGGGAATGGCAAACTTTATTATCCTTTTTCGATCAGGATTGGAGCTCGGAGCGGGAAATCTATCGACCAGCTTGGGACCAAAAGATGCCTTGCTCGTCTCGGTGGAGGGACTCTTCCTCGGCACTTCGAGCCCAAACGTATCAGCCGATGGCACACCGTCGAAGAAATCTTCAAAAGGCCCTTTCGGTATATGGCCTTTGCTCGGCGAATGCACTCTTGCAGCTCGGGCTTCATTGAGGGTTGACTCCGAGAAAGAAGGGGAGTCCATTGCTTCTGGGGGGTCCTAAATCCCCTGCGCCGCCTCCCCTGCATCGGCGGAAGCCCCGGTTCTCATCCCTACATCGAGGTCCTCCACTCGATGAATATGAGTTTCATAGATTCTCAGCTCGAGGACTGCCCGAGATGGCTCGCTGCTTAAAATCTCGAGGCCTCCATCTTCCTCGGATTCATCATCCAACCGGACAGCCACGTCCACAATTCTGGTCTTAAGAGCTATGCTCTTCTTCGGTTTTTCTTCTCGGGCCCAAAAGAACTGGGGGATTCTTTCCTCTTTTTCTCTCCTTCCTGCTCCGAGGCAGGGGGAGGGCAGGGAACCTCTCTACCGGGGGACGTTGGCCTCAATTCAGCGTCCTTCAATATACCTGCAAAGGGAGGAGAAAGTAAATTAGTGGCATCGTCGATAACATATAGCGTGGAATATAAGTGTTATCGGTCTCACCATGATTTTTGGCCTCCCATAGGCCCTTCGATATCTCGTGCCAGGCACGCTCTGAATAGGTGCTTTGAGATACCACCTTTCGGACCCACTCTTCCAAATGCTGAATCGCAGCCGGCATTTGAGAAACAGCTACATCTTGTGAAATATGATAGTAAGATAATGAAGGAAAGACACTAGACGAGTTAGGATAGGAAGATGATACTTACGGTCCATGTTCCACTTTTCAGGGAACGGCATGTCTTCGGCAGTGATCAGGTCCGACGTCCTTATTCGAACAAATCGGCTCATCCTGCCTCGGTTCTTATCCTCGTTGATGCTAAAAAACAGGGCTTTGCTTGCTCGACGAGTGAGTTTTATTAGTCTCCCTCGGAAGACTCGGGGACTGTATAATCACAGCAGATGATCGAGGGTGAAAGGATGCCCATCGATCTTGCTCACGAAAAAGCGAAAAAGATGAACTATTCGCCAAATAGAGGGGTGAATCTGACCTAGCGTTACATCGTACCTTTTGCAAAAGGCGACGATGATGGGGTCCAAAGGGCCCAACGTGAAGGGGTAAGTGTAAACACTCAAGTAGCCCTCCACGTGGGTGGTAATCGCCTCATTCGGTGAGGGAACTACCACATCTTTACCAACCCAGTTACATTCTACCTTCCCCCTATCGATGGTTTTGCTCGTGATCGAACTAATATATCTGATTACTAGTTCGCCCCGGCCCGGTACAGAAGAAGCCTTCTCTATCTTAAAATCGGAGCCAATTGAGCATCCGACCGGTACGAACGCTTTTAGAGGGGGCTCTGTCGAATTCTCCTCAGCAACGATAGGCTCGGACTCTTCAGTGGGTTGAGAGGAAGAGGGTTTTTGTTTTTGAGGAATAGACTTGGATGTCTTTGCCATTGGAAATAAAGAGGTGTAAAAGCAAGTAGATGCAAGCGTAAAGAGAGAAATCTCTTGAGAACAAAGTGTAGAGAACTTGGAGAATATGGTGCTCAAACAACGCAAACTTGAAAACTGAAGAATGAGAGGGCTATTTATACTCTTTTAAAAGCGGCGGTTTGAGTCCCAAAATAAGAAAGCATTAATTGGCGCTTGCAGAAGTTGCAGAGTCTGTCTTCAGTAAGTTTATGAAAAGACATTTTTGGTACTTGCCACGTGTGTCCTCATGCTACCCTCATTTATCAACGAGACATTTTGTATTGTCTGATATGATGTTCCAAATTCCGTGTCGCGCTCCATGAGTATGTCTCCATTGAACCTAATCTTAAAAGCGGCGGCTCATATCGTTTTTTGCCATTACTCTCCAAAAAACATGGGGACTATCTGTATGGGGTTGAATACGATCGGTTGCATAAGCAGTACCGGTTTTGGGATTTGACAACCAGCGTCGATTGAAGTTGTTACTCGACAAGCCGAGATCGGGACATCGAGAGGAGAGGTCCGAGACCGGATGTCATCGGAATGAAGTTCGAAGCCAAGGTGTTCGAGACGAGACCATCGAGGCCGATCAGGGGAAAACATCCTATGGTAAAAATATCAGATTTGCGTAACTGAAGGACTGGCTCGTGATATGTAAACATCTCGGCGGGAATCGCGGCTCAAATCAGTAAAGACGTTGAATCCATTAATTCTAGGGATATCTTGCCTTGTAAATAAGATTTTTATCTTGTATAGAATTTTTTTCCCTTCCTATATAAAGAGGCAGCCTTATTGTAAAGGAGGACACACAATCTACGATCAATATACAAAAAGCTATAGTCTATTTTACTCGTTTATCCGCTTCATATTTTATTTCCAGAGGATTCTCACACAGAAAAGCTACTCAATATTGGTGGTTTGCTCTCTTCCTTGTTCACTGAATTTAGTCTCTATTTCCATTCATTCTTTAACTGTATTAAACCAGGTCACATATCCTTAAAATCACATACAAATTTAATTGTTACTCGTAATTAAAAAACAGTAATCACTTCACTATAACTTTTTCCTGGAGACCAACTTATACAGTTTGGATTCCAACAAGTGGCGAAGCCAAAAATTTTTCCAAGGATTCTTCAAACTTGAAAGAAGTAAAAAAATATCCCGACAAAAGGTGCTCAATATATGTTAATACCTTTCAAACCTAATAATTTACCTATATACTCGAGATCTTAACCCTTCAACAACTACGTATGCGATTGGGAACCATTGGTATCAGAAACAAAACTTGCACGCACATTGCCTGTGATAATCGGGTAATATATAGGATAATAAGAACATCATATGCTATCAAGGTTGTTTACCCTCAAAATTGGATAACAATTGAATTTTTACGTGGTTTTAAGGATATGTGATCTAGTTTGATACAAAAATGAGAAATCAAATTGAAAATGGAATTAACAATAAAAATAAATTCAAACCACACAAGCCGGATGGCATTAACCTTGTATGTTGACCACCCTCGGTGCAGAAATGTTGCGATCGAGGTTGGGAACAGAATAATGAGACAATAATAACTAAAGAGATCAGTCTATTGCTATCTTTCGTGATGATATTGCAAGTGTCCTTACAAATAATTAGACCCCCCTTTATATAATTGGGAAATCCCGCTTTAGGTACAACTCTATATATGCTAAAAAATCTCCCGATTTGATAATTAAATGACCCTGCTGATTTATGCCGAGATTCCCGCCGCGATGCTCGTCCCATTACGGATATTCTAGCTTTTCGTTATTTAGGTTCAGCAATCTCCCCTCGAGCATGTCCGGGGTCAGGATCGGTCTCGAATCACGGGCTTGGTATTCTCGAGGACGGACATTCTGACCTCGTGTTCTGCTTCGATGAAAATCGGGGTCGATCTTCAACCCTTCGCGTTCTGAGCCCGATCTTTGTGCAATAGTCGAGCCCGATTTCGACCGTATACGGTCGAGCCCGATTTCGACCGTATACAGATAGTCCCCTTATTTTTCAGAGAGTAATGACGAGAAACTATATGAGCCTCAGATTCTCACTACACGAGCTTCCGATTCTCATTCTGATATGTGAAGATAGACTCATGACGTAAGTGATACGAATTTGATTCAGTGACTAATGGTCAAAATCCGCAGGTCCAGCAAAAACTCGATTAGATCGATCAGCAAAATTTCAATGCTTTGTTGTTTTTTAGATATCTCCGAACCGTGTTTATGTGGCCATAGCCTCTATAGTTCAGGCAATGCCAAATAGGCTTTGTGCCCTCGAGTTTCGTTAACCCGGAATGGCCTTAGCCTTTTTGCCAAATAAGCTCTGTGCCCTCGGGCTTGTTAACTCGGAATGACCTTAGTCTTTTAATTCGGGCATTTCCAAATAAGCTTTGTACCCTCGGGTTTCGTTAACCCGAAATGGACTTACCTTTTAATTCGGGCATTGCCAAATAAGCTTTGTGCCCTCGAGCACTATAAACTCGGAATGACCTTAGCCTTTAAATTTTAGGGGTTGCCTAATAGGTCTTATGTCCCCTTGATTGCTGTTAGCTCGAAACGGCCTTAGCCTTTTAATTCAGGCATTGCCAAATAAGCTTTGTGCCTTCGAGTGCTGTTAACTCGGAACGGCCTTAGCCTTTAAAGTTCGGGGGTTGCCTAATAGGTCTTATGTCCCCTCGAGTGCTATTAAATCGAAATGGCCTTAGCCTTTAAGGTTCTGGGTTTGCCTAATAGGTCTTATGTCCCCGAGACCTAATAACTTGGACAGTCTGAGTTCATTTTTTGGACGGTAGTCCCCGAGTGAGAGAGTGATTATGCGAACTCAGGTTAAGGTGGCCCTCGGGCTCATTTTTTGGATGGTAGTCCCCGAGTGAGAGAGTGATTATTCGAACTCAGGTTAAGGCGGCCCTCGGGCTTGTTTCCTTTAGGGGGTCGGAAGCAGGGAATTCCTTGAGAAATGTAAAGGAGAAGCTTTAAAAGACAAGACGTTTGCAAAGAAGAGATTTCACTTTATTCTGCCATGTATGTGTACAAGTTTTGTGTTAGGGTTCGATCAGTCTACGTGAGCTCAGTTCATTTGATCATTTGGCCCTTTCATTGTATCCTATTGATCGAGACCCTTCAATCCTGAAGTCTTTTTCCATGCTAAAATCGATATCAGAGGAAAGAAAGTAAGCTTCGCGCTGTTGTCGTGATCATCACCACCTGTTCGTTACCGGCCTTCGATTCTAAGTTAGCACGATTTACTTGTTGTCTCGTTAAAAACCTTGCCGTAAAACCCACTTGGGACAAAACCGGTCCAAGGAAAAAAGAGTGCAGCATGTGCTTTCAGACCCAACATCTCGTATCGTCCCTTGTTTGCTACCTGCAAGCGTTAGTTTAAAGTGTAAATAAAATGGAGAAAGGGGTCGTACCTTGGCAGTAATATTGCTTCAAGTAAGTTATATTCTAGTTATTCACCGTTCATTGTCCCGAGCTTGTAAGATCCACCTCCGGTGATTTCGATGATAAGGTCCTTCCCAGTTCGGTCCTAGCTTTCCCTAGTTTGGATCCTGTGTGTTCGGTGTGACCTTTCTTAGTACCATGTCCCCGACGTTGAAGTATCGAAGGTTGGTCCTTCTGTTGTAATACCTCTTGATTCGTTGCTTTTGGGAAGCCAACCGAAAAAGGGTGGCTTCGCGCCTTTCATCTAACAGCTCCAGGTTTGTATTAATGGCCTTGGTGCTTTTTAAGGCCCGATGAACCTATCGAAGTTGTTTTTGGTCATGAGTCCCCGGTTGTTCTAGCCTCGGTCATTCCTCCTTTCATTTCTTATGGAGTTCCACCCTGACCCACTGCTTCTTCTATTTCAATTATATGGCTGATACCTATCCCTGTTTGGTCTTGGTTCATGATCGATATTTCTTTTGACTCTGTCGAGGGTCCTATTGGGATAGACAGACCCCGAAGGTGCCCCGAGCTGATCATCTTCGATTTTGATTTTCGATTGATACCGGTTACGTATGTCAGCCCATGTAACAGTCGGGTATTCTATTAAGTTTTGCTTTAGTTGTTGTGAAGCTACCGAGCTCCGAATATTAAGTCCCCGAGTGAAAGCTTGAACAGAGCCCAAACATCAGCGACTAGCGGCAGATCCATCCGCTCCGTTTGAAACCGGGATACGAATTCTCTGAGCATCTCGTTATTCTTTTGTTTGACTTTGAAAAGGTCTGATTTCCTGGTCTCGACCTTGATGACACCTACGTGCACCTTTACGAAAGAATCTGCAAGCATAGCAAATAAGTCAATAGAATTAGGGGGTAAATTGTGATACCATATCATAGCTCCCTTTGACAGGGCCTCCTCAAATTTTTTCAACAGAACAGACTCGATCTCATCGTCCTCCAGGTCGTTTCCTTTGATAGCACATGTATACGAGGTTACATGTTCGTTTGGATCAGTCGTTCCGTTGTACTTGGGTATTTCGGGCATACAAAATTTCTTAGGGATCGGCTTCGGAGCCGCGCTTTGCGGAAAAGGTTTTTGCACGAACTTCCTAGAATCTAGACCCTCCAATACCGGAGGTGCTCCTGGGATTTGTTCTACCCTGGAATTAAAGGCTTCCACCTTTTTGTCATTGGCCTCGATCTTTTTCTTCCCTGATTCTAACCGTTTTGTCAGCTCCTCGAGCATCTTTTTAATCTTAGGGTTAGTCCCTGATTTATGTTCATTTGACCTTTCTACGACCGATTCGTCCCTTCAGGCAATTTCCCGAGATGGGCCAGGCTCATTCCTGGTCGGTGCTCGGCTTTGGTTTTTTAACTGAGCTATCACCGTCTGTTGAGCCTGCAACATTTTGAAGATCACCCGTAGGTTGATCCCGTCGTCTTCAACGTTTTGGGTGTTTTGAGTTGCAGATCGGACTCCTTTATGAACGCTATTTTCGGGGTCGGTAGGCAAGTTCGTATCAACAGCCACATGCGAATTAGCATCAATTTGATCTGCGATCGGGATCTTGTTACTGGGCGCTACATTGTTATTTTCACCTTGGAGACCGGATTTGAAGTCAACATGCAGAGATGCCGATTGAAAGTTTGACATTTTTGTATTATAGCCTGGAATCAAAGACACTTCAAAGAGCAAGTGTGAAGTAGTGTGTGTTATAGAGATTTGAATCATATAACCACTATTATCCTCAATCCCACGGTGGGCGCCAAACTATTTATCCTCAAAATTGGATAACAATTGAATTTATATGCGGTTTTAAGGATATGTGATCTAGTTTGATACAAAAATAAGAAATAAAATTGGAAATAGAATTAACGATAAAAATAAATTCAAACCACATAAGTCGGATGGCGTTAACCTTGTATGTTGATGGCCCTCGGTCAAGAAACATTGTGATCAAGGTTGGGAACAAAATAATGAGACAATAATAACTAAAGAGATCAGTCCATTGCTATATTTCGTGATGATATTGCCAGTGCCCTTAGAAATAATTAGACCCTTCTTTATATAGTAGGGGAATCCCGCTTTAGGTACAACTCTATATATGAATAAAAAATCTCCTGATTTGCTAATTAAACGGCCTTGCTGATTATTGCTAAGATTCTCGCTGCGATGCTCGTCCCCTTACAGATATTCTGGCATTTCGTTATTTAGGTTTGGAAATCTCCCCTCGAGCATGTCTGGGGTCAGTATCGGTCCCGAATCACGGGCTCGGTATTCTCGAGGACGGACATTCTGACCTCGTGTTCTGCTTTGATGAAGCTCGGGGTCGATCTTCAACCCTTCGCATTCTGAGCCTGATCTTTGTGCAATGGTCGAGCCCGATTTCGACTGTATACAATCGAGCCCGAATTCTACTGTATACAAAGGTACATATGCATAGAGAGCATGACTACAATAGTCTAATCATGTAATACAGATACATGAAGTCTATAATGTTAAACTAGCATGTGAAGGATGTCTATAATATTATACTTGCATGAATACGATACTCAAATAGTCATACAACAGGTACATCAAGTGACATATACTAGGTATAGCATAGTAATTAATACCACATTCATGTAAAAACCCTAGTAATCGTATATATTCTCGTCATTTTATATACGTAGTTTGTGTAAACACCTAATTTTTGACCGTACCCGAGTTCCCTACCATTTTAGAGTTTAAATATTTTATTTAGGTCTAAATTTTAGAGTTACCTATTTAGAGTATAAATTTTATTTTTATTGGCAAACGAAAAAAATGTTTTCTTTTAGTTTGGTTCTTAATAAATAAGCTAATAACTTTTCATTTCTTTTTTAGTCTAACTACTTGACTTTCTTATATTTTCTTAGTCTAAAAATAATTAGTTAATATTCTTATTTTAGTATTTTTTTTATTCTATAAAAGAAACCAAAGATGAAATAAAAATGAAAAGAAACAAGAAGAACAGCTTCTTCCTTATTTTTAGTATAACCAACCCCCACATCACCCCTCTCCTCGTTGTCCCTCACCACAATTGCACACAATGCACTAATTCCACGTTCCCCCATTCACTACACACACTACCTGATGTCACACACCTATTTTCACCTCACAATGCACATATATTTTATAATGATCCAATTGGTAATTTTGAGTTCTTGAACCCCTTAACTTATTTGAGATTTTTCCTAGATTCATTTGGTAATTTTTAACTTGTCAATATGGTTAGTTCGGATTCCGAAGGGCTACGAAGCGTTTTGGAACACTTAATTTCCAAATTAAAGCCTTAAGGTTCATATAGTTGACCAAAGTCAATATTTTAAGTAAATAAGCTTAGATTCATGATTTGAAGCTTCCAATAGGTTCTTTTAATAATTATGAACTTGTACATATATTTGGATTAGGACCCAAAGGGCTTGGGTGCATTACGACGCTATTGCATAAAAATTAGAAATTTAAGATTCATAAGTTTGACTTGAGACTTGGATTTGTATTGTTACATTTTGGTTTGTATTTTAAGCTTTGGATAAGCGCATAAAAGATAGTTTGATTAATCGGTATGGTTTGAAGGAGTCTCAGGGAGCTAAGGTGAGTTTTGGAGTGGTTGGAGCAAGTTTTAAGAAGATTTGGATTGCTGAAATGTGGCCTTTTGGATTTGTCCTGCCTTCACAAGAATATATCTCCCAATCTACATAGTATTTTTCACAATTTAAAATCTCACAAAGGTCGTGATGACACCTAATTCAATCCAGTAAGAGAAATCAACATACATAATCAACCATCTAAAGATAATATAAGGGATAATCAACTATAATAATGGATGAATAAGCCTAAAACTAACATCAAATAAGAAAATAACTACATCAACACCAAAATCCGATAGTATAAGTGAGCCACTAAATAGAGTACAACTGATTCTCAAATAGAAAATACTGTTTGAAACAAGATACCAGTAGAATAGATAGGAAGATGACTCCATTAGCTGCGAATGTAACACATCGGCTCACCAGAAAGTCTCCAATCAATCTCCTATGCACCCTCCTGAACACCGGTAGTACCAATACCAGGATCAACATAAAAAAAATGCAAAAGTATAGTATGAGTACAAAAGACAATGTATACTCAGTAAGTATCAAGTCTAACCTTAAAGAAGTAATGATGAGGTTTAAACATCATTTTTCATTAAATGTTTAGTTCATAAGTTTTCACAAAAATAGAAAAATAACCAATAAACAATGTATGAGAATATCACAGTTAAGGAAGGAGATCATAGGCATGCTTTCCAAATAAAATGATCAAAATCATATATCAAGGTACCAAATCTGCATATAAAAATGATATGCAATAATTAGCATTTATACGTGTCGTCTACGTGAGTCTAGAATTCCTATACATGGCAAAGACTCAAACGAACCTCATCATGAGAGGGAGACTCTAAAGGAATAAATCTGAATCCACACGCAAACAAGAATGTGACCAGAACACCCAATGCACGAGTAACTCACACGCTATAATCATCGTAACACGTACAGACAACTCACACGACACAAAGTCAGTCTAAATAGAATAACCATACACAAATATGTATGCATATAAGCAAGAGATAAGAGTATCTTAAATATGGACTGGAGAGATAAACATGTAAGGGTGTATGCATGTGTACAAGTTGTATGACTATAGCTACAACATGTAATCCAACACATGAATAGCCATCATATCCAAATAAAGCATCAAAAGCCTAGACATGATCTTTAACACGAATAAAAAGTCTCAAGTAGTCACACGACAATCAAAGCATGTCACAAGTAGAACATAAGTTAAACAAGGCATACATAAGCCTAAAATCTACCCAAAATATGGTATAACCTTAGTGCCCTTATATACGCTCGTCACCTTGTATATCTGTCACCCTTAAAACATATAACTTATTGCATACATGCCATCTTTAGGAAAAAGTCCCTCAAATCAAGGTTAGCCAGCATACTTAACTTATCCAAAATATGCTTCAACCTTCCAAAATACCTTTTCTATCATCGTCCTCCAAACGTCGAAAACCTAGCTAAAGAATACTGGGCGAGGTCAAGTAAAGCTATAGGATTCAACACCAAACAATAAAGTTTTTTTCTTTAATAAAATCTCAAAAGTCAACCCCGGACCTAATGGTCAAAACTCGATACCAAGGTCGGGTCCTATTGACCTATAACCTCACAAGCCTAAAAATGTATTAATTTTCAAATCTGAGTCTAAATCGATGTTTAAAACCTTAAAATACACTTTCTTATATTTCAAGTCAAAAACTCTCTTTTCCTCTTTTAGATTCCTTGATTTGGAGTCAAAGTCAATTATAGAGCCAAGTTATTATCATAGGTTTAGTTTAGAATTCCTTATCCCAATGATATAGATGAAATCTCCTTAAAAATCATATTGTGTAGCTCCTAAAATGAAAATAAAGTCATATGTGCGAAATGTGGGATATATTAAAAGCTGAAATTTTCGTATATTTGCCCAGGAATTGGCGCTCCAATTGGCGCAACACCCACCAGCATCCGCCTATTTTCTGCAACAGAAGATGGACGCAAAGCGTCCACCTGCACCTCAACACCTGGCTACAATATTCTGCAGTATTGCCATTCCAAAGCATCCTCCAAAAACCCCGAATCTCACCCGAGCACCTCGGAACCCTGCCTAATCATTTCAACAAGTTTGTATATCCTACACAAACTTATCCGAGCGCTCAAAATACTTCCGGGATAATCACAACTAAGAATCAAAATCCGAATCAAAACATGAACTTTCTTAAGTTCTTCAATTTCCAATTTTCACAAGATGTGTTAGAATCACACATGAGTCCCTCAGGTGCTTAACCGAACATATGTACAAGTCCAAGATTATGCTACGAACATATCAGAACCTTCAAATCTAATCCGAGCTTGTTTACCCATATTATTAATTTTCGTCAAGTTTGTTAACTTTAAGCCTCTAGGTAGGAACTAAGTGTTCCAAATCACTCCTGAGCCTCTCAGGACCCGAACCATTCATACCTGCCAGCCACTAAACATCAAATGAAGCTATGAAATTCTCAATAGGGAAATGATATTCTAGAACTCAAAACAACAAGTTGGGTTATTATATTCTCCACCTCTTAAATAAATATTCATCCTCGAACAGGTTTAAAAATATACTTGGACTATCAAAAAGGTGTAGATATCTGCTTTGCATATCTGACTTGTCTCCTTAGTAGCCTCCTTGCTTGGGTGCCTTTCCAAATTACTTTCATCGAAGCAATCTTCCTTTGACCTTAGATTCCGAACTTATTTCTCCAAAATAGCTACCGACTACATAGGCCAAATTTTCATGTAAATTCACTGTGATAAAGTCCAAAACATGTGACTTATCTTTATTATATATTGGAAGCATAAAAACATAAAATACCGAATGTAATTCCGATAGGCTAGGAGGCAAAGCAAACCTATAAGAGACCTCACCAACTCTCTCTAGCACCTCAAATGGACCAATAAATCTCGGACTCTACTTGTCTTTCTTCCCAAATCTCATCACACCTTTCATGGGTGAAACCTTCAAATGTACCTTCTCACCCTCCATGAATGTCACATCATAAACCTTTTTGTCCGTATAACTCTTTTGCTTACTCTAAGCTGTCCAAAGTTGCTCTTGAATGAACTTTACCTTCTCCATAGCATCTCGTACCAAATCCATACCCAACAACCTATCCTCACCAGGCTCAAACCAAGCAATAGAGCACGACATCGTCAACCATACAGAGCCTCATTTAAAGCTATCTGAAATGCTGGGTTAGTAATTATTATTGTAAGCAAACTTCGTCAAAGGAAAGAACTGATCCAAGGACTTCCAAAATTAATCATTCAAGCTCTCAACATGTTTTCAAGAATCTCAATAGTTCGCTCAGACTGAGCATCAGTCTGCGAGTGAAAAGCTATCTAAGCTCAACATATGTAGCTAACTCCTGCTGAATAGCTCTTTAAAAGTGAGATCTGAGTTGAGTACCCTAGTTTGAAATGATAGTAATAGGCACCCCATGCAAACAAACTATCTCCCAGATATAAATTTGTTCCAACCTCTCAGAAATATAAGTAGTCAACACCGGTATGAAGTGTGTGGACTTGGTCAATTTGTCCACAATGACCCAAGTAGTATCTAACTTCCTCAAAGTACATGATAAACCTACCATAATGTCCATGTGATACGCTCGGAATTCCACTCTAGTATATCTATCTTCTGAGCAAAACCACCTAGTTTCTGATGTTCATACTTTACTATTGGCAATTCAAACACCGTGGAATAAGCCCAACAATGTCCTTCTTCATCCTTTGCCACTAATATGTTGCTTTAAGTCATGATACATCTTCATAGCACCTAGGTGAATAGGATTCCGCAAACTATGAGCCTCCTCAAGTATCAACTCCCTTAAATAATCAACATTTCTAACACACAACCGACCCTACAACTTTCTTGGAACCACCTCGCTACACCGTGTCCTTAGCCACTAGCAAATAAGGATCATCACACTAGCGAGCCTTAACGTGCTAAAACAAAGACGATTCGCAACAACACATGCAAGAACTTTACTAGGCTTAGAAATATCATTCTCACCAATCTATGGGCCAATGTCTGAAGATCCATAACCAAAGGCCTGTCCTCAGCTGTAATGAATGCCAAACTACCCATGCTCTCCACTTTTCTACTCGAAGCATCTGCCGCTATATCTGCCTCGCCCAAATGATAAAAGATAGTGATATAATAATCCTTGAGCAACTAGAGCCACCTCCATTTCCTCAAATTCAAATCCTTTTGCTTGAGCAAAGCTAAAGACTCCAATGATTAGTGTAAACCTCACATGACATACCATATAGGTAATGCCTCCAAATCTTAAGTGCATGCACGATGGTCGCCAACACTAAATCATAAACTGGGTAATTCTTCTCATGAGGCTTCAATTGCCGTGACGCATATGCAATCACTTTACCCTCCTGCATTAATACACCACCAAGACCAATGTATGAAGTATCACAAATACCGTGCATGGACTTGAACCTATAGGCAACACCAACACTAGGGCTATAGTCAAAGTAGTTGAGGTTCTGTAGCTCTTCTCATACTCATTAGACCATCTAAAAGGAACACCTTTCTAAGTCAACTTAGTCAATGGATCTACAATAGACGAGAATACCTCAACAAAAAATGATAATAGCCTAGCAAACCCAAGAAAATTTGAATCTTCGTAGTGGTAGTAGGTCTAGGCAAATTCTAAACCACCTCAATCTTCTTAGAATCAACCTTAATACCTTCAACAGATACTACGTGACCCAAGAGTGCAACTAAATCCAACTAAAACTCATACACTTAGAATAAAGCTTCTTTTCCATCAAAGTCTGAATCACGACCTCAAATGCTGCTCATGCTACTCTCTACTACGAGAGTAAACCAAGATGACATCCATGAACACTATGACAAAAGAATCCATATAAGTCTTAATCACACGATTAATCAAGTCAATAGATGCCATTGGAGCATTATTCAAACCAAACAACGTCACCAAGAAATCATAATGACCATAGCGAGTCCTAAAAGTTGTCTTAGGGATATTCAAAGCCCTAATCATCATCTGAGGATAATCCGATCTCAAGTTAATCTTGGAGAAGACTCTCGCACCTTGAAACTGATCAAACAAATTATCAATACGAGGCAATGGATACATGTTCTTGATGGTAACCTTATTTAACTTCCTATAATCAATGCATCATCAAAGTATTATCCTTCTTCTTAATAAATAGTATCGATATACCCCAAGGAGAAACGCTCGGTCTAATTAACCTCTTTTCAAGTAAATCTTGCCATTGCTCCTTAAATTCCTTTAACTCAGATATGAGCCACACGATATGATAAAATAGATATGAGTTGAGTGCCTGGCATCAAATCAATACCCAATAAATATCCCTATACTGTGGTATACGCGGTAGATTAAGAGGAAACACATCCAAAAACTCTCTTACCACTGATACCATATCTATAGAAGGAACCTTTACATTAGTATCTGGAATGAAATCCAAGTATGCTAAACATCCTTTCTCTACCATACGCGAGCCTTCAAGAATGAAACCATTAATTCGGAGAGTGACCAAATGACCCTCTCCACTCTAACCTAGGCAACCCCATATACACAAATTCACAGTCTTGGCATGATAATACAAGATAACATTCCACGGGAATAACAAATTCATGCCAAGAATAACCTCAAAATCCACCATATCCGTCAACAAGAGATCAAATATTGTGTCATATCCATTAATTGTAACCACACTAGACAGATACACCCGATCAATCATGATAGAATCTCTAACTAGCATAAACATATAAATAGGAATATCTAAAAAATCACAAGACATACCCAAATATGATGCAAGATAATATGAATATAGGAATAAGTAGAGTCCAAATCAAACTACACCAAAGCATCTCTATGAAAAACCAAATCAATACATGTGGTGACCGCATCAGATGCAACCACCTCATATCTACCAAGAAAAGCATAACAATGAGCATGTACTTCATCGGTCTATCCTTTACCTCTGGGACAACCTCTAGCTGCATGTCCTCCATCTCTAGCTGGTTGGATAGGCGATGTAGAAAATGATTAGAATTGTAGCTTGAGTAACCTGTTGAGACATACCACTTTGCCATTTAGGCAATCCTTCCTCATATGCCTCAAATCTCTATGCTCAAAGAAACCCCTCCTTTAGTAAGGCTGCTAGGATTAAGTCTGCCCCTAACAACCAGAATAACCACTATAAGAACCACAAGCTGGAGGCACAATCTAGGATGCTTTCCCCAAATAAGTACCATAAGAACTATAATTAACTAGAGCCCCATGAGAAGTCTGAAATGTAGACTATACTGGCCTACCATAATGGCCTTTACGATAATAACCTTTGCCTCTAAACGAGGCACCGTTGAATATGCTAGTACCGAAAGGCTTGTTGGCGTCACGCTCCTCCCTCTCTTGCCTACGGATGTGTTCCATCCTCCTAGCCATCTCTACAGCCTAAACAAAGGTAGTACCTATCTTAGTTTCTTGTGCCATCCCAAATCGAACACCAAATTGAAGACCCTCAATAAAACTTCTCACCTTTTCTATCTCAGTGGGAATCAAGAATGCTGCATAGCAAGACAACTCGATAAACCTCATCTCATACTTAGTAACTAACATGCCCTCCTGGCACAAATGCTCAAACTGGCTGCACAACTTATCTCTCTAGTGAGTGGAATGAACTTCTCCAAGAAGAGAGCCAGAAACTAAGTCCAAGTGAGAGGAAGTAGCCCTGCTAGCCTACCTTACTTATAAGTCTGCCACCATCTCTTGGCTGGCCCTCTTAACTGAAAAGTAGTGAAATCAACTCCATTCGACTCCACAAAACCCAAATTGTGCAAAATCATGGAATCTGTCTAATAAGTGCTAGACATCAATTGCGGGATCACCATCAAAATATAGAGGATATAACTTCGGAAATTGATCCATCTTCTTCTGCACCTCAACAAACATAGCAGGTCTAACCTCTGGCCAAACTACAGTAATAGACTAAACTACCTCAATTGGTGGAACCGACGGAACATTAAGAGTCTAAAACATACTAGTGACCTACTCTAGGGTGTGAGTAGCTGGGGCCTTGGCTCCCCCTCTAGCCTAAGAAGTAGCTGGGACTGGATGAACCATCTCAACTTGTACCAAATCCTCAAAGTAACTCAATATTCGAACCATAGTCTCTTGAAGCATGAGAGTAGCAATAAATCCCTCGGGAACCTATGCTGGACCTAGTGGAACAATTTGATCTAAGACCTGATCCACCAGTAGAGCTAAATGTGGCTTCTCTAAAGAAGCTCTAGTATGAACACGAGTAGCCACGGGTGTTAACCTCTAGCGGGTGCTGCCGTACATGCCTTAGCCTGAGATTTAGCCCTTCCACAGCCCCTGCCCCTCCCAATTATAGCCCGGGGTACTAGCTCTACTCAATCGTTGCTGACTCATGTGTCCTCACCATCTATGAGAGAATAGAAGAGTAAAGATTTGAACTTCAAGAGAAAACAAAAACAAAAAGAAGCATGATAAATAAAGAAAGAAGAGAAATTTCCTAAATGCCATGTAGCCTCTCAAAGACAAGTATAGACGTCTCCATACTGATCTGAAAGGCTCTACTATACATGGTCATGACTCGTAGAAGCTATGAACCTACAGCTATGATGCCAACTTATTACGACCCAAAATCTCACAAAGGTCATGGTGGTACCTAACCTAACCCGTTTGGCGAACCAACTTACTCTATCAACCATCTATAGAAATATAAGGGATAATCAACAGTCCTAATATAATTAAAGCATGAATAAGTTTGAAAGTACGATAATAACTACATCAATTCTAGAATGTAGTAATACAAACCACGAGCCACTAAATAGAGTAAAACTAAGTATTGAATATATAGGAAGGGAACTCCATAAACGGCGAATGCAACATAGTAGCTCACTAGGAAGCGTCTAATCAATCTCCTAGGCACACTCCTCAATGCTGCTAGGAGCAACCCCAAGATCTGTACAAAATAATATGCAGAAGTGTAGTATGAGTACAAAAGACAATGCGTACACACTAAGTATCAATTCTCACCCCTAACAAAATAGTGGTAAGTTTTAGACATCATTTTTCATAACTTGTTCAGTTCATAAGTTTTCACAAAGATAGAGAAACAACCAATAACCACATATGAGATTAGCACAATTAAAGTAGGGAATCATAGGCATGCTTTCCAAATAAAATGATCAAAAGCATAAATTAATGTACCAAATCTACATACAATGATGATATGCCAGTTAGCATTTATATGTATTCCTCTACATGATTCTAGAATGCATATGCATGATAATGACTCAAACTTTATCTCAACCGACACTCCAGTGCCCCGATACTCCGTGTGTCGAACTGTGTGTACTTGTCATGATCCAAATCCCACTGATATTATGATGGCGTCTAACCCAATTCGCTAGGCAAGACAACTAACATAAACACAACTCAAACTGAGATCATCAAATAAATAATAAAGTAAGAATGCGAAGATTAATACAAACTATGCCAGGAACTCACATTACAAGTATTGAGCCGCTAAGATTAAGAAGTAAAATGTTAATTTAAAGAATATACATCATCTGTTTGGAATGTACATAAACAAAAATTCAAATTTTAAACTACTGTGAACAAGATGATAGCTAATTACTGGAATGCTAATGTCTTCAATGCTCACCTTGGAACTCAGCAACAACTAAATTCCAATATCTGCACACAAGGTGCAGAAGTGTAGTATGAGTACAAGAGACTCCATGTACTTAGTAAGTATTAATACTAACCTCAAAGAAGTAGTGGCGATGTTTAGTCAAAAGATACCACTTCATATAACCTGTGCAGCTCATAAGCATATACAATAATAGAGAAATAGCCAAAAAGAAGCTAAAGAACAACAGATATCAATAATAAAGTGTACAATCAAAGAAGAAGATAGTAAGAAGGCTTTTCCAAATAACCAAGTCAAAAGCATATACAAAGGAGATATGCACCAAGTGTAGTAAACCAAATACTTCTACATGAATGTGGAGTATATATGCATGATAAAAACTCAACTTCACATCAATCCAACACTCTCCAAGTGTCCAAGAATCAACTAATAAGTACCATGCATATATAAAATGCATGAATTTGCAATGTTGATGGCATGCATAAATGTTTCCACATGAGTCTAGGATGTCAATTCATGCTCAAGAGCAACCATAACCAATATCCAATGCATCCAGGTTTTCCAACATGATGCATCACATCCCGTGTGCTCCAACACGATACACGTATCACTATCACTCACAAGGCTCAATATAACATGGGTAATCACTTGAATCTGGAGGGATGAATTCATATCCAAGCACCACACATAAACTCATTGTGCCATAACATATCAATATCACATTAATTGCACGACATAAATAATCATGCCATAACAATATCAATTGCACTGACAACTCACATGCCATATAATCTCAATGGCACATACAACTCGTATGCCATAATCTTAGTCCATATAAGAGGACCATATGCATGGATGTATGGATATGAATAATATATAAGCATGTGTGATGCACAAGGGCAAAATAAATAACCACGCAAGGATGTATGCATGTGTACCAAGGATGATTTCTATGCTTGTGTATGCGTATATGTAGCATATGACTACAACTCTAACATGTAATCCATCATACACATAGACAACATGTCCAAATAAAGCATCAAAAGCCTAGACATGATCTCTAACAGGAATAAGAAAGCTCAAGTAGCCATACAAAAAATTAGAGCATATCACAACTAGAGCATGTACCAATTAAGGCATAACAAAGCCTAAAATCTACCCCGAGCATGATCTAACCTTGGTTCCCATATATACGCTCGTCATCTTACATATACGTCAGCTCTCAAACACATATCATGTAGCACATCAGTCCATTTTAGAAAACATTCCATCAAGTCAAGGTTAAACAAGATACTTACCTTCTCCGGGCTAGTCTTCAATTCCAAATCACTCCTTTTCGTTTGTTCTTGACCTCCAATTGCCCAAAACCTAGTCAAATAGCATTCACAGAAGTTAAACAATTTTAAAGGAAGCAATCACAAACAATAAAGCTTCGATCTTTGAAAAAATTCTATAAATTCAATAAGAGTGAAGCCGAGCCCACATTTGTCAAAACCCGAATCCAAGGTTGGATTCCATTGAGCCATAACCCCACGGGTCCAAATATATGATCAATTTCCAAGCGTGAGTCCAAATCGATGTTCAAAATTTTAAATTCAATCTCTTATGTTTCAAGTCAAAAGCCATTTTCTACTCTTAATATTCTTGATTTATGTGTAATAATCCATGCGTATTCATGATATATAATTAAAACCAAGCTAGAAACACTTACCCTCATGATTTGGGTGAAATTCCTCTTCAAAATTGCTTTCTCCCGTTCTTCAAAACTAAAAATGGTGAAAAATAAGCAAAAGCAAAAATTCTGGACATAAAATACTCCTAGAAACATTGACGCTTCGTGATTGCGACATCACCTTCGCGATCACATTGCAAAAACTACCCAACTCCCTTTTCTTCTTTGCGATCATGGACACCACCTTCGCAATTGCGATGCACTATTGGGCATCTTCAAAATCTACAGTGATACCTGTAAGGCCCCGTAAAATTTCACCAAGGATTTAAGTTTTTATGGTGCTAATAGTGAGCTAATGTGCTCGGAGGGTTGTATATGCTTTTCGCGGCGAGCGTACAGACTTTTTGGGATGTGCAATGCATTATAGAGTTGGTGTAAAATTTACAAAATATGGCATTTTTGCGGTGCATTATGCGACCATAGACCGCAGAACTATCATGTATTAAACCAGGAGAAGCTAGATTTTGAGGGTCGTTTTGCGGTCCAATGTGCGACCGTAGATTCGTTTTGCCGAACGCATATCCATCGTATATCAACATGAAAAATTTTGGAAGGAGATCCTGCAGTCCAATATGTGAACGCAAAATCGATCCACTGACCGTAGAATTAGTCACAGACTTGAACAGGCCAACCCAGATTTTTGGAGACCATTTCACGGTCATGTTCGCAGACTGCACAACCCTTTTACGATGCATTCTGCAATTGCAAATTTGATTCGTGGGGGCATTTTTGAGAATCTCTTCACCCGCCTCTATTTTGATATAGGCCTTACGAGAGTCGTTTTTTTGGGAGAATCAGTTCATTTTAGAAAGGAAAAAAACTCTAGAGAGCGAGAGTAGGAGCTCCAACCATTATACTCTTTAATTCTTGCTCAAACTTTAGGATTCAATAGGGAAACTCACAAGGTCTTCAACCAACCGGGTAAGCTTTCATACCTAAGCTTTCCTACAAAGTTCATAATGGGTTTAAGTATATAGTTATTATTTTAGGCCTTATGGGATGGTGATCGGAAGCCATAATCCCTATATTTTGAAATTTAGGGTGTAAGAGAAGAATGAGAGGTGTAATTCTTGAGTTGAGAGTTAGTCATTGGGCATACATGTGCCGATGAAAGTGGTATGGTGTATTGGTTTTGGGGTGAAGAAATCCTATTGTTGGTAAAAATGTTGTCTTGGGGATTGGTTGTGGGGGTGAAGAAATCCCATTGTAGGGCGTTTTAGTTCAATATGTACTATGTGTTTGATGAAATTCCTATATGACCTACACTATGAATACCTTCCTAATAATTGTTCAATTTGGTTATGTTTCTATAACTTGAAGTGGCTACGAGTAGGGGAACGTTGTAGTAATTTTAAGGAAAGCTTAACCGAGATAAGTTGGCTAAACTCCTTCCATAGAATAGGATACCGTGAATTCCTTGTGAACTCCAAGTATGGTTGATCAAGTTTTGTTCCTATTTTTCAGAACTGCTATTAATATTTGATGTATTAAATTGTATGATTTTGATTCATATTCCTACTGTAAATCACTATGGTATCCCTTTTGGGAAGAAAATTTCAATTTAAGACTCTTTTACCCATGTATTTAAAGTCACGATTTCTAAATATTCTACATATTGATGTTTTATGATGATCCTTAAAAAGTAATCAAATCAAAGTATGAAATATGAAATGCGGCCATCGTATTAAGAATGAAGGTTATCATGTGTGGCCAAGAGTGCCAATGAAATGAAAGATTTAATGGAAGAGTATGAGATGAATATATTTCTTTTATATAGAAAGTATTTTTGAGAGTATCGTTAGGTCACTGAGGAAGCTGGGTTATACATACCCAAGCCCGAAACTACACGCGCCGGTGTAGGAGTTGATTAAGGGATGAATCACCGTTATATCATATTGAGATTATTCACCTTGATTGAGATGAGTTGATAGCTAGCAAAGACCATGTCGACCCACATACATTGTGTTGAGACAACCTAGCTGATCGGGTGGAGATCGGACACCATGCCACACACATAGTTGTATCGTGTTTCTATGTCAACCCTCATCCATTATGGTTAGATGGCTTAGACAATTGGGCAGAGATTGGACTCCATGCATGTTCATGGTGGTGTGTTGGTACTAAGGATCTCCCAACTTAAAATATTAATGCTTACTTGAAGGTTTACTTTGTTTTAACTTGGCATTCAAATACTACTGATTTTTCTTACTGCTTCCATGTTTCTCTCATTTTATGTTGGCATTCCATTCCATGAGAGGATATTTAGCTTTACATACTAGTAATATTTCATATGTACTAACATCCCTTTTACTGGAGGCGCTGCATCTTTAATGGATGCAGGTTGTTCCTCAACAGGCGACACTAATCGTTGTTAGCAACACACCCTCTTCTAAGCTTATTTGTTGAGACCCACTACATTTTGGGGCCTTGTGTCATTTTGATTCTTTTATGTTTTATTTTGAGTTATAGTTGGGGCCTTGTGTTACACCCCATATTTTTGTACGTAAGGGTAAGTCGCAAGTCAATTGATGTAAACTTAGAAATGAGATCATCTTTGTAAGTACATAAAGTAAGTTAATCATGTAACCATGGAGGTTACAAATATGTCATATCTTGAATAACAAGTACCAAGATGGTTGGACGGCTTAGAAGCTAAACAAATTGAAGAAAATAAGTTTCGTCAAAAGTCGACAAGTTGGGAATATTATAACAGTACTTTTGGGGGTGAGACTAAGGTTCTTAACATTGTAAGGAGGTTATCTTATGAATTATTTAAGTAGTATGATAGTCGTGTGTTATGTTTTGAGGTCAAGCGAGTTGTGGATTAAAAGTTGGCAAAGGTCATCACAAGTTACATTCATAAATATGCTGAAAATTAGGTAAAATATAGCTGAGATTTTCTCCCAATATACTTGGAATTATGGGATGATCCACCTATATTTGAGATCTATGAGTCTAGTTTTCCACGGATTAAACCGTTTGTCAATACGACATCGGAGTAGAGAGATATTTGCATTTTTGCAAGACCGTGCAGACTACATAGGTGAGAAGTAGGTGTGTCACCTACTTGCTTAAATGAAAGGACCAAATATGTCCAAAAAGGGGCTGGTTGGGGTCGGCCAAAGAGCCCTTTTTAGGGGCTGATTTACTTCATATGTTCCACTCATTATAGAGCCAAAAATTAGAGATAAACCTTTGCAAACGTCTTCCAAAAATTCAACACAAAATCCTAAATGATTTTCTCTTCTTTTCAAGTTCTAGGTTGAGGAAAACCTAAGGGTTGAAGAACCAAGTTAGGAGCTGAGATATTCACCCAATAAGGTAAGTATACTGACCTCTTTCATCCGTTTTTTATGCTGTAAAAGTAGATAAATTCGTTCTATAATTGTAAGAACTCACGGGGCGGTGATCGCAAGCCTTGAGTTCGAGTTATTCAACTTGCAGTGGACTGTTTGGTGGGCTGTTCGGTTGTTTGTTTTGCTACTGTTTTATGGAGTTTGGGAGGAGAAAGGTTGTGGATAAAAATCACATAATGGCGGTATGGTGGGCTGGTCGTTTGGTGTAACATTTTCGGGTTGTTCGACACTACTATGGTTGTCGTTTTGTGTATGAAGTGATCAGAGGTGTGTTGGGCTATTTTGTGGTATTTTGTGATGGATATAAGGGTGGAAATGATATTTTTATGTTGTTATTGTTGTGTTCTTGTGTTTTTGGTGTTATATCGAATT
Organism: Nicotiana obtusifolia; assembly: GCA_002018475.1. Taxonomy (NCBI): domain Eukaryota; kingdom Viridiplantae; phylum Streptophyta; class Magnoliopsida; order Solanales; family Solanaceae; genus Nicotiana; species Nicotiana obtusifolia. Next base: position 29,883 of record MCJB01000558.1, on the reverse strand, counting down.
GAGAGGAAGTAAAGATGATAGGGGAGATGCTGCCCGTTTTAATATAAAATAAGCTTGTCGTTCGTTGTGCGATAGTTGCACATTTCGTTTCTTAACGATAGCATTATTATCGTTGTTGTAGATTGAAGTACGATGAGACGAGTTGAACATGGTTATTAGACAGATTGTGATAAGGTATGTAAGGTCTTCCTTTCTTTTCTTTGGCATGATTAAGGTGCCTTCACAAGTATAGTCATATGAATGTTGAAATGGATTGTGTTGGTCGTAGTTTCATATATTTTTAATGAGTAAATTGAGCCTTCCAAAAGGTCCTTGTCTTCTAGATGTAACAAGATGTACAGATGTCAATTGAAGATTACGTACGAATGGTCTAATGAATTAGAAGAAATATAGTGTCCGTATAATGAGGGATAGCTATACATGAATAGTTCAATAAGGTAGCATAATGTATAGCTTGCAGAAAGATAAGAATGATTTGACCTAAAGAATTTCATGACTTCTAATACTTACACGTTTGTGTTCACAAAATTGATAAAGACCCACAAAGGTAGCTGGTTGCTCTCAAGTTAAGGGAGATTGATTATATATGAGGGTGATGTTAAGAGATGATATACGTTACCTAAGGAGTCATAAACTACAAAATATGATAAGCTTAGCAATAATAATATAAGTTGATAGAGCAAAAATTCTGCAACTCTTGTTACGTATTGATGAATAGATATATATGAATAACATGTAGCCTCGCAAGCTAAGCATATTACATATCTATAAGTAGAAAAAATCATGCAATCCCCAGAAATGAGTGGTGATGTGAAATAAGGATAGAATTGCGAGTCCGAATTACTTACAACGTTCTTCACGGCTAAATAATATAGAATACAAAGGATGACGTAGCAAGTGGCTAAGGAATAAGGATTGCTTACTGTAATAAGTTACTCACGAAATTGCAGGTATGAATATGAGTTTATCTATTGAATATTGAATGATGTCTGATGTCTGCATGAGTGATATGAAATGAATATGCATAAGACAAGATCTGTACGAACGGTCTATGAATGCGTAGTGTACAGTAAAGCCCTATGGATGGTCCATGAACGCATGGATGCATAATGAAGGTTGGTTATGGATGATATCAGTTGCACGCATAGCCAGACCTCAATATTATTAGCCGTATAGATGGTCTACTATGTAACGCATACGAACCACTTCTTATTCATGTTTATGAGTGAGCCTTATGGACGGTCTCTTATGAAATGTGTAAGTGCCACTTTTATGTTTCAATATAGTCCTAGAGATGTTTGATCTGTCTAAGGTAAGTGTTCAGATATAAGGTATGATGGCTAGAAGAATGTTATAGATGAAGTTCCATAATATGATGGTTTCCAGTACAAGTAGCATATGGGAAAAGTTAAGGTATATCATGACACGAATTAGATGCCCGACATTAGATGTTCTCGGCCAACAGAACCTTCCCTTTTCAGTCTTCATCCTCTGTTAGGTAAGTTGGATAGTTCAGTACGTAGATCTATTACGAGTCAGAATATGGTAAGTATGATTCCTGGATTTCATTGACCCTCCAGATTACTTTCAGTATATCATATCTACATGTCAGTTCAGTTTCAATTCAGTTATTCATATGTTATCTGCCTTACATTTCTTGTACATTTCTTGTACTAATGTCCCATCGTTGGGGCACTGCATTCATGCCTGCAGGTTCAGGTATCTAGTTTGGCGGGCTCTATTATAGACAGAGTTGATATCCAGTTGATGATTCGCGAAGCTCCATTTCATCTAGAGTACAACCGAGTCTAGAGGTTATCAGACTGTCCTATGTATATATACTTCTGGGTAGGTTGGAGCCCTGTCCCGACAATGTTTTGATGTCAAATACTCTTAGAGGCTTTATAGACACAAGTTCATTATGTACAGTATGTCAGAGGCCTTAACGGCCCATGTGTATTCATGTTTAAAGTACGATGGTTTGCTGATACAACATTTCCCACTTACAATTATACATAATGAGTTGTAGCTATGTTGGCCCATGATAGTTACAGAAAGAATGAGTTTACCCAAGTCAGCCTATGTATGTTATACTTTTTGTCGAACGATCATGAGTTACAGAGTGGTTTTCTCGGGCTAGTAAGACTAATAACGAAGCATTGACATATAGGATAAGCAGTGAGAGAATAACCTGGAGTTGGGTAGCAGACATTGGTAATAATAAATTAAAGTAAGTGTTATGATATAGTATGACCTACCTAGATGCAGTAAGGACATAAGTATAGATAATCGAGGCTATGGAACAGAATATAGAAATAGTCATAAGTTCGATAAAGTACCGAGCGAAGAACTTCAATACACCTATAGATGCCCAGAGGGACAACTTGTCAATCTTCAGCCAAGGCACCGTTATTAGGGCCTAATCAGCAACAGTGGAATCATTTCTGCGTAGTAAGAGCAACATAGGATCTTATCAGCAGGCTCAGTCAGGCGGGAGGATCCAACAGCAGCAGAGGCCCTCATGCCTTAGATGTGGAAAGATGCACTTATGAGTCTACTGCATGGACCTTCCCATATGTTACGGATGCGGTAATAGGGGTCATACTCAGATAGATTACCCTTCGTCCCGTCAAAGAGCTGGTAAGGGTTTGGCATAACTAGCTAGTTCAGCAGCTACTACTCCTGCAGCACCTCCTCCAGCTCGAGGTACTTCGAAACCTGCAGGGCGTGGTGTAGCTAGAGGTGGTGCATAGGGTTCGAGAGGACCCGATAGGTTCTATACTATGAGGGGCCGCCAGAGTTTCGAGTCTTCTCCGGATGTTGTCACAGGTGTAGTGACTGTCCAATCTCATGATGTGTATGCTCTTATAGACCCACGTTCCACCTTGTCATGTGTCACTCCTTATGTTGCTATGGAATTTGGGATAGAACCGGAACAACTTCGTGAGTCGTTCTCTGTATCTACTCCACTTGGTGAGTCTATTGTGGCCACGTGGGTTTATAGGGATTGTATTGTCACAGTGCCTGGTCGAGTCACCACGACCGATCTCATTGAATTGTTAATGGCTGATTTTGATGTGATAATAAGGATGGACTGGCTTTATTCATGTTTTGCCAAGCTTGACTGTCGAACCAGAATTGTTCGATTTGAGTTCCCAGGCGAGCCATTCATTGAGTGGAAGGGGAATGATGCTATGCCAAGGGGTAGGTTTATTTCTTACCTTAGGGCTGCAAAAATGATTAGCAAGGGATGTATCTACCATTTAGTCCGAGTCACAGATGCTGATGCTGAGGCACCGACACTTGAGTCTGTGCCGGTTGTGAATGAATTTTCGGAGGTCTTTCCTGATGAGCTTCCTGGAATCCCATTAGACAGGGAGATTGACTTTAGGATCGATGTTTTTTCGGGCATGCAATATATATCAATTCCACCCTATAGAATGGCTCCAGCAGAACTGAAGTAACTAAATGAGCAATTGAAGGATCTGCCAGACCAAGTATGTTGCCTTGGGGCGCACCGATTCTCTTTGTGAGGAAGAAGGATGAGTTATTGAGGATATGTACCGACTATCGACAGCTCAACAAGGTCACAATCAAGAATAACTACTCACTGCCAAGGATAAATGACTATGTATGATCTGTTACAAGGTGATAAGTACTTCTCCAAGTTTGATTTAAAAATCGGGCTATTATCAATTGAAGATCAGGGAGCAGGATATTTTGAAAATAGCTTTTAGGATCCGGTATCAGAACTTTGAATTTCAGGTGCTGTCTTTTGGGCTAACGAATGCTCCAGTAGCTTTCATGGATCTTATGAATCAAGTCTTCAAGCCTTACCTTGACTCTTTTGTGATAGTGTTCATTTACAAAATCCTTGTATATTCAGGAAGTTGGTAGGAGCATGTCGATCATCTCAGGTGGTTTTGCAAACTCTATATCAGCATAAGTTATACGCGAATGTGAATTTTGGCTTGATTCTGTCACTTTCTTGGGACATGTTTTCTCCAGCGAGGGAATCAAGGTTGATCCTTAGAAGATTGCAGATGTGAAGAATTGTCCTAGACCTACAACTCCAACAGAGATTCGTAGTTTCTTGGGCTTAGCTGGGTATTACAGAAGGTCCGTGGAGGGGTTTTCTTCTCTTGCCTCTCCATTGAGTAAATTGACATAGAAGGCAGCTAAATTCTAGTGGTCAGATGCTTGTGAAAAGAGCTTCCAAAAGTTGAAATCAAGGTTGACTACGACACTAGTGTTGACCTTACCAGAAGATACATATGGGTTTGTTGTGTATTGTGATGCTTTCAGGGTTGGACTTTGGTGTGTATGAATGAAGCATGGAAAGGTGATTGCTTATGCTTCTAGGCAACTCAAGAACCATGTCAAGAATTATCCAACACATGACTTAGAGCTCGCGCCGATGGTGTTTGCATTGAAGATTTGGCGTCGCTATTTGTATGTGGTCCATGTGGACATATTTACGGACCATAAGAGTCTTCAATACATCTTCAAGTAGGAGGAGTTGAATCTAAGTCAAAGGAGATGGCTTGAGTTACTTAACGACTATGACATCGACATTCTCTATCATCCGGGGAAAGCTAATGTTGTGGTGGATGCTCTTAGCCATAAATTTATAGGTAGTTTGGCTCGCTTGGAGGCACACAGAAGGTCGTTGGCCAAGGATGTTCATCGGTTGACTAGTTTGGGAATTCAGCTCGCGGATTCTAGTAAAGGTGGGGTGATTGCAAAATATGACCGAGTCATCACTCTTAGTGGAAGTCAAGGAGAAACAATATTATGATCCGTTTGGTGAAATTGAAGGAGGGAGTTGATAAACATAAGACCATGGCTTTTTCTCTTGGCATAAATGACGGTACGCTAAGGTACCAATGGTGATTGTGTGTTCCGAATGTGGATGGTCTCCGAGAGAGGATCATGACCGAGGCTCATAGTTCCAAGTATTCCGTGCACCCAGGATCCACAAAGATGTACCATGATCTCAAGGAAGTCTACTGGTAGAATAACATGAAGAGGGATGTAGCAGGCTTTATGGCTAGATGCCTGGATTGCCAGCAAGTGAAGGCCAAGCACCAGAAGCCCGGTGGTGTGGCACAGAATATAAATATTCCAATGTGGAAGTGGGAGATGATCAATATGGACTTTGTAGTAGGTCTACCTGGCACGCCTCATAAGTTTGACTCGATTTGGGTGATTGTGGATCGAACTCACAAAATCAGCACATTTCTTGCCTGTTAAGGCCACCAACACCGCAAAACCCTATGCTCAGCTGTGTATCAAGGAAATAGTCAGATTGCATGGTACTCCAGTTTCCATCATCTCATATCAAGGAGCGCGGTTCACCACTAAATGTTGATAAAAGTTTCAGCAAGGTTTGGGTACTCAGGTGAATCTTGTACAACTTTCCATCCACAAAACGACGGGCGAGCTGAGCATACTATACAGACACTTGAAGATATGTTGTGTGCTTGTATTCTTGACTTCAAGTGTAGCTGGGATGATCATTTGTCACTCATAAAATTTTCCTACAACAATAGCTATCATGCCAGTATGCAGATGGCACCATTCGAAGCCCTATATTGTAGGAGATATAGATCTCCTATTTGTTGGTTTGAAGTCAGAGAAGTAGAATTGATAGGACCAGACCTCATGCATCAGGCTATGGAGAAGGTCAAGATCATTAAGGAGCGGTTGAAAGCTACTCAAAGTCACCAAAAGTCCAATTCAGATGTGCGTCGCAAGGATTTGGAGTTCCAAGAGGATGATTGGGTATTCTTGAATGTTTCTCCCATGAAGGGTATAATGCGATTTGGAAAGAAAGAGAAATTGAGTCCAAGGTATATCGAACCATACAAAATCATGTAAATGGTTGGTCAAGTGGCTTATAGGCTCGAGTTACCTCTAGTGATGTCCTTGGTGCACCCGTGTTTCATGTATCTATGTTGAAGAAGGTGGTTGGAGATCCGACGCTCATCGTCCCGGTGGAGGCTATTGAAATTAATGAAAGAATTGACTTATGAGGACATTCCAGTTGCCATCCCTGATAGACATGTCCAAAAGTTGAGGAGTAAAGAGATTGCCTCCATCAACGTGTTATGGCGAAACCAACAAGTTGAAGAGGCCACCTGTGAGGCCGAGGAAGAAATATAAAAGAAATACCCTAATTTATTTTTGTGTAACCAAGTAGTTGTGTTTTTAAGAATGTTAGGAGTTCAATTTCTACAAACTTGTACAGTTTATGCTAAATGCCCCTTTTTGGCAAGATAATGCCTATGATGTTATGGTTGGTGTTGTTTTCATGTCTATGGTGCATTGTTCTGTTATCAATATGTTGTTATGATTGGTTTCTAGGGTTTTTTGACAGGTTGATAGGCCTAATTAGGGAAAACTCTGCCAAAATTTTTGAAAATTTGGGGAGTTAGCCAAATTTGGAACTTTTGATGTGTGAATTAAGAGTTAAGTCATATTTGAGGTCTATGGAGGGCTCTAACCCTCATTCTTGGACGAATGATCCTAAGCGGATGAGGATGTAAGGCCCCGTAAAATTTCTCCAAGGATTTGAGTTTTTATGGTGCCCAAGTAATATAATGAGTTGGGAATTATGAGGTCCATTATGCGACCACAGATGTGTTCCACTGATTGCGAAATCATCGCGTATGGGATGAAGAGCAACTTAATATTGAAGGTCACTTCGTAGTCCAATGTGCGACCACAGATTTATTTTGCGGACCGCGTATTCGTCACATAACAAACATGGAAATTCTTGGAGGGAGATTTTGTAGTCCAACATGCGACTGCAAAACAATTTTGCAAATAGCGGATCCGTCGTACACTTGAAGAGGCCAAACCCAATTTTTTGGAGACCGTTTCGCTGTCTAGTTCGCGAATCGCACAACCTTTCTGTGGTGCATTCCGCAATCGCGAATTTGACTCGGAAGGCCATATTTTAGAATTCTTTAACCACCCGACCATATTTTAATAAAAAGGCTTGAGGGGCCATTTTAGAAACCAAATCAGATCATTTGAAGAGAGGGAAGAAATTTAGAGAGAGAAAGAGAAGCTCCTAGCCAAATTGCTCTTCAATTCTTGCTCAAATCTTGGGATTCAAGAAGGGAAGCTCACAAGGTCCTCCATGAAAGAGGTTCGACTTTATCCCTAGCTCACAAGGAATGTTCCACAATGCATTTTATGAGTATGATTTTTAAGCGAGCGCTGATTTAGGGTTTTGAAGACCGGCGTCGATTGAGGTCACCACCCGGTAGGCCGAGACCGATACATCGAAGGGAAGTCCAAGGACGGACGTCCTCAGGACAAAGCTCGGGGCCATGGGGTTCAAGATGAGATTATCAAGACCGGTCAGAGTAAAACATATTATGGTAAAAATATCAGATTTACATGACGGAAAGGCCGGAAATCTCGTAACATGTAAACATTTCGGCGGGAATCACGACCCAAATCAACAAAGATGTTGAACCCAATAATTTTAGGAATTTTTTACCCTGTAAATAAGTTTTTTACCTTATATAGAATTCTATTCCCTACCTATATAAAGAGGCAGCCCTACTGTAAAAAGGCAGTCAGAAGATACGATCAACATACAAAGTTTAGCATATTTTAACTATTCTCTTCATCTATATTAATTTCATTCTCGTTCATCTTAGAAGATCCCACCACAGCTGAATTAATCAATATCGGTGGTTTGCTTACTCTCTTGCTTATTGAATTAGCCTTTATTTATTGTTCATTCTTTAATTGTATCAGGCCAAGTCACGTATCCTTAAAACCACATATAAATTTAATTGTTACTCGTAATTAAGGGTAAACAGTTTGGCGCCCATCGTGGAGCTAAGGATAATAGTGAACGTTTGATACAATTTTCTGTCACACACACTATTTTACGCTTGTTCTTTGCAGAATTTTTTGGTTTCAGGTTATACCGCAATCATGTCGCACTCAAAATTTGTGCCTCAGTTCGTCGATGGCGAGTTTGACCACTAGGGCGAGAACAACAATGTGATGCCCGGTAATGAAATTCCAGTCGACGCCGATTCTCAAATGGCGATCGATGTGGATTAGACTTCTAGCCCATCGAACAGTGTTTGAAGAGAACACCACTCAAGAACTCAAAACGACGAGGGAGACGGGATTAGTCTCAAAATGATATTTGACATGTTACAAGCCCAGCAAGCGGCTATCTCTCAGTTCCAAAGTCGGAGTCAGGTTTCAAATAGGGTTGAAGCCGGTTCTTCTCGAGAAGTCATCCCCGAAAATGAATCGGTCGCGGCGGAACTGAATGAAAACGGATTGGGGGCAAATCCCGGAATCATAAAGATGCTTGAAGAACTGACCAAGCGAGTCGAGTCGGGCGAGAAAAAGATTGAAGCCAATGACAAGAAGGTAGAAACATATAATTCGAGGTTGGATCAGATTCCAGGAGCACCCCGGTGTTGAAAGACTTAGATTCGAAGAAGTTCGTGCAAAAACCTTTTCATCAGGCGCTGCCCCAAAGCCTATACCAAAGAAATTTTGCATGCCGGGAATTCCCAAGTACAATGGGACATCTGACCCAAATGAGCATGTAACGGCATACACATGCGCCATAAAGGGAAATGATCTCGAAGATGATGAGATTGAGTCCGTTCTCCTAAAGAAATTCGGAGAGACCTTGTCAAAGGGAGCAATGACTTGGTACCATAACTTGCTGCCAAATTCCATCGATTCTTTTGCCATGCTTGCGGACACCTTTGTAAAGGCTCATGCGGGTGCCATCAAAGTCGAGACACGGAAATCGGACTTATTTAAAGTTAGGCAAAGAGACAACGAGATGCTGAGGGAATTTGTATCTCGCTTTCAGATGGAACGGATGGACCTACCCCCGGTCACTGATGACTGGGCCGTACAGGACTTCACCCAAGGGCTCAACGTTCGGAGTTCAACGGCTTCTCAACAGCTTAAGCAAAGCTTGATTGAATATTCGGCTGCTAGTTGGGCAGATATTCACAACCGATACCAATGGAAGGTTAGGGTCGAGGACGATCAACTTGGGGCCCCCTCGGGATCCACTTACCCCATCAGAACTCACGATAGGGTTCAAAGAGATAGTTACCGAGAACCAAGATCGAACAGGAACAGGCATCGACCATATCCTAGAGACCGAAAAGCCATTCCAGTAAGGCAGGGTTCCCCGAGATAGGAAAGGAGGGATGATCTTAATCGAAGGAACCAAGGACCATTGGCAAGAAATAACTTCGAGAGCCGCTGGTCACCGAGAAGCACCACGACTGTCCGAATATAACTTCAACGTTGACTCGACGACTCTCGTATCAGCCATAGGTCGCATTAAGGACACCAAATGGCCTTGACCGCTGCAATTGGATCTAGCTAAGGGGGACCCCAGCTTGATATGCAAATACCATGGCACCCATGGGCGTAAGACAGAGGACTGTCGACAGTTAAGGGAAGAGGTGGAACGGTTGCTCGAAAATGGGCACCTTCGAGAATTTCTGAGCGACCGAGCCAAAAACCATTACGGGAACAGGAGTAGGCCAGTAAACCAGGAGGAGCCTCAGCATACCATTAATATGATAATCGGTGGGGTACATACACCCCAAGGTCCGGTGTTAAAATGCACCAAAATATCTATCACCCGAGAAAAGTGCACTCAGGATTTTGCGATGGAGGGAGCTTTGTATTTCGGCGAGGAGGATACAGAAGGAGTCATACAACCCCATAACGACGCCTTAGTAATATCGATGCTTGTACACAAAACTAGGGTGAAACGTGTACCTATCGATCCAGGTAGCTTGGCTAGTATAATCCGATCGTGGGTTATCGAACAGCTCGGATTGACAGACCGGATTATTCCTGAAGTTTGAATTCTCAATAGTTTTAACATGGCTTGCGAGACAGCAAAGTGGAGATCACGTTGCCGGTGAACACCGCCGGTACTATTCGGAAAACAAAATTCTACGTGATCGAAGGAGATATGAGATACAATGCCTTGCTCGGGAGGCCGTGGATTCATAATATTATGGTAGTACCCTTAACACTGCATCAAATGTTGAAATTCCCATCGGCTGATGGGATCGTAACTATTAATGGAGAATAGCATGCTGCAAGGGAGATGTTCGCAGTAGAAGAAGCAGAGCCGAAACCGATCGCTCTTTCCCAAAGAACCACCAAATAGCAATCACAGGCACCACCTTCAACAAAAAAAGGTGAACATGATCGTCTCGAAGATGACGACTATGGGGTTCCCCGGTCGTTCATCGGTCCCGACGAGTCCGATGCGACCAAGTCAACGATCGAGGAACTCGAGCAAATTTCACTCCGAGGTGACTCGCCGTATCGAAAGGTATACCTGGGCTCGGGCCTAAGCTCCGAGATCAAGGCCAAACTTATTAAGTTTCTTTTAGCTAACGAAGATTCTTTCTCTTGGTCCCATCTTGACATAACAGGGATACCGCCGGAAATCACAACTCACAAATTGAGCATCGATCCGAAGTTCCGGCCGGTCAAGCAAAAGAGGAGGCCTCAGTCCGAAGTCAAACAAGCATTCATCAATGATGAGGTAACCAAGCTTTTAAATATAGGGTCCATACGGGAAGTTAAATACCCGGAATGGCTAGCAAATGTAGTTGTAGTTCCTAAAAAGGAAAATAAGCTAAGAATGTGCATAGATTATAAAGATCTAAACAAGGCATGCCCTAAGGATTCTTTTCCCTTAACCAACATCGATCGCATGATCGATGCTACCGCTGGCCACGAGACCCTTAGCTTTCTCGATGCTTACTCTGGTTCTAACCAGATACGAATGGATAAGGATGATCAAGAAAAGACATCGTTCATTACAAAGTATGGTACTTATTGTTACAACGTGATGCCATTCGGGCTAAAAAATGCGGGGGGCTACTTATCAACGCCTAGTAAATAAGATGTTCGAGGAACAACTAGGAAAAATAATGGAAGTTTACATTGATGACATGTTAGTTAAGTCCCTGCGAGCAGAGGACCATTTGAGCCATTTGCAGGAAACGTTCGATGTGTTGAAAAGGTACAACATGAAGTTGAACCCTAAGAAATGTGCATTTGGAGTGGGCTCGGGAAAATTCCTTGGTTTCATGATCTCGAACTGGGGAATAGAAATTAACCCCGAAAAAATCAAATCCATCAAAGATATAACGATCGTAGACAGTGTGAAAGCTGTGCAAAAGCTGACAGGTCGGATAGCAGCCCTGGGCCGATTCATCTCGAGATCATCCGACAGGAATCACCAATTCTTCAACTTGCTGAAAAAGAAGAACGACTTCTCGTGGGGTCCGGAATGGCGCGTTAGAAGAACTTAAGAGATATCTTTCTGGTCCACCTTTGTTGCATACGCCAAAAATAGGTGAGCAATTATACCTCTACCTTGCCGTTTCGGAAGTAGCGGTAAGCAGTTTCCTGGTTCGAGAAGAACAAGGTACGCAGTTTCCCATTTACTACGTCAGTAGAACCCTAGGTGAGGCCGAAACTAGATACCTACATTTGAAAAAGTTAGTGCTCGCTTTATTGAGTACCTCTAGGAAGCTAAAACCCTACTTCCAATGCCATCCCATATGTGTAGTAACAACTTATCCCCTGAGGAATATTATGCACAAACCTGAGCTATCAGGTCGACTAGCCAAGTGGGCCATCGAAATAAGCGGGTACGATATCGTATATCGGCCCCGAACCTCGGTCAAATCTCAAGTGCTGGCAGATTTTGTCGCCGACTTTATGCCGTTGCTTATGCCCGAGGTCTAGAAAGAACTGGTGACCGAATTGGGGACTCCTTCGGGAGTATGGACTCTGTTCACAGACGGCGCCTCCAATTCGAAAGGATCAAGGCTTGGTATCATACTAAGGCCCCCAACTGGGAATACAATTCGACAGTCTATTAAGACTGTGAAATTAACTAACAACGAAGCAGAGTATGAAGCTATGATTGTAGGTTTAGAGCTGGCCAAAAGCCTGGGGGCAGAGATAATCGAGGCCAAATGTGATTCCCTCCTCGTAGTCAATCAAGTAAACAGGACTTTCGGAGTTAGAGAAGGGTGAATGCAGAGGTATGTGGGCAAGCTTCAGGTCACACTACATAGGTTTATAGAATGGACCCTACAGCACATACCGCGAGAAAAAAATAGTGAGGCCGATGCCCTCGCCAATTTGGGATCATCGGTCGAAGATGAGGAGACCGAGTCCGAAAAGGTCGTACAACTTTTGAGGCCGGTGGTGGAAAAAGGCCATGGCGAAATTAACTCGACAAGCTTGACATGGGATTGGAGGAACAAGTACATATAGTATATTAGTTCAGGTAAACTCCCTTCGGATCCCAAAGAATCGAGAGCGTTACGCTTATCCGGTGATGGAACCCTATTCAGAAGAACATTCGGAGGCCCCCTTGCAATATGTCTTGGGCCCGGCGACACCGAGTATATCTTAAGGGAGATACATGAAGGCACATGCGGGAATCACTCCGGCTCCGAATCCTTGGTTCGAAAAATAATTCGAGTCGGTTATTATTGGATCGATATGGAGAAAGATACGAAGGAGTTCGTACGCAAGTGCAGCAAGTGCCAAAGGCATGCACCAATGATTTACCAGCCCGGAGAGACATTGCATTCGGTCCTATCGCCATGGACATTCATGAAGTGGGGGATGGACATCGTCGGCCCTCTCCCTTGTGCACCAAGGTAAAGCTCAATTTATCCTTTTTATGACTGACTACTTTTCCAAGTGGGTTGAAGCATAGGCATATGAAAAGGTCAGGGAAAAGGAAGTGATCGACTTCATCTGGGACCATATCATCTGCCGATTTGGAATGCCATCAGAAATCGTATGCGATAATGGCAAGCAATTCATTGGCAGCAAGGTGATGAAGTTCTTCAAAGAAAACAAGATCAAGAGAATATTATCAACGCCATATCACCCCAGCGGCAATGGACAGGTTGCGTCGACCAACAAAACCATAATTCAAAACTTGAAGAAAAGGTTAGCCGACGCAAAGGGAAAATGGAGGGAAATACTGCCCGAAGTTCTATGGGCATATCGCACAACCGAGAAAACCAGCACCGAGGCCACTCCATTCTCCCTAGTATATGGTGCTGAAGCATTAATACCAGTCGAAGTAGGCGAACCAAGCATCAGGTTCCGATACACAACCGAAGAATCGAACTGAGAAGCTATGAACATCAATCTAGAATTATTGGATGAAAAAAGGGAAGCAACCCTTGTTTGAATGTCGGCGCAAAAACAAAATATTGAAAGGTATTACAACCGGAGAGCCCATCTCCAATACTTCAACGTTGGGGACTTGGTACTCAGAAGAATCACACCCAACACTCGAGATTCGAACGAAGAAAAGCTAGGACCAAATTGGGAAGGGCCCTACGTTATCTTGAAGAAAACCGGAAAGGGATCTTACAAGCTTGGAACCATGGATGGCAAACAGCTACCAAACAATTGGAACATGTGCCACCTGAAATGATACTATTGTTAAGGTAATTAACTTCGTTTTTCATTTGTTTGTTTTATGTTACTAACGTCTGCAGGTAGTGAATAAAGTAACCTCGAGCCAGGAAGCACGGGACACTAGGACTGAAAGCACGCGTTGCACTCTTTTTCCCTTCGACCTGTTTTGTCCCAAATTGAGTTTTACGGCAAGGTTTTTAATAAGGCAACTAGGAATCGTGCTAACTTAGATCGGTCACTCATCGAAGATAATAATATTTGGTGCACAACTTCGATCGACCTTAAATATATGGAGATTGCTTGTCTACTTCGAATCTTTGCTTAGCTACTTCAATTCGGGGGGATTTCTCATAGATCATTAGGAATCAATGTAAGGGTCAAACGGTCGAAACTACCGTGCCCAAGTAGACTGATCTTCCCCTTAAGCAAAGTTGTGCAAGCACATGAATGCTAATAAAAGTTCTTTGGCACCGATATTTTGTTTCTGAGCCCAAGGACCTCTTCGATTTTCATTACATTATCGAAAACTACCATTGTCCAAATATCTGCACAAAACTCGAAGGAAAATAAGGCCTACTTAGGCAAATCCCAATTTATAAAGGGCTAAGGCCGAACCGAGTTAAATTCGAGGATGACTGAAACCTGCCAAGGCAAGGCCTCGATTCTTTAAAAGGGCTAAGGCCGAATCAAATCAGTAAAATTCGAAAGGGAACAAAATCTGCTAAGGCATAGTCCCGATTTCTTAATAGGCCAAGGCCGCATTGAGCTAATGGAATTCGGAAAGAAATAAAACCTATTAAGGCAAATACGAATCCGTATTAAGGCAAATCCGAATTCGTAAAAGGCTAAGGCCTAATATAGTTGAGATCTGTTAAGACATATCCGATTTTTTAGCGGGCCAAGGCCATGACGAATTAACAAAATTCGAAAGGGAATAAGACCTATCAAGGCAAATCCCGACCCCCTTTCGAGGCTTAGGCCTTGCCGATTGGCCATGAAAGGAGAAAATCTATTGGGAAGTAGGCTAAATCTTAACCAAGCCTGGGGGGCAAGAAAGGTTGCGAATTGGAAATTTCAGAACACAATCAAACAAAAAAGGGAAATTCTTTTATTCAAAATAAAGTGTGTTACAAAAATGAGAATTCTAGAAAGACATATAATACAACAGACAACATCAGTCAGAATCCTCGGAATCTTCTTCTTCTTCAGGGAAGGTTCGCTTTCTAGCATCGGCTTTGATCTTTGCTACATCATCGACTTCGGAAGATAGATCGAAGCCTCGAGCTTGTAACTCCTCGATAACGGAAAGGCGGGTTTGGCACTTGGCGTATTCGACCAGAATCTTTGATTGCTCTTGGGCGGCCTAAGCATCAGCTCTGTATTGAGCTATCAGATCAACGGCATCGGCTTTGGACGTGGCAATCTCGGATTTTGCTGATTGCAGCTTGTTAACTAGAACATCTCGATCCAGAGTGAGCGTCTCAAATTAGGACTAAAGTGTATCGGTGCTCTTAGTCAGAGTCCCGATTTTCTCTTGTGCCTCCGAAACTTGTTCTTCCAAGGGGACTACGCGAGCCCGAAGGGTCTCCTTTTCCGAAGTTAGTAGATCGGTCTTGGCTCTCCATTCACTGGTTTCTGCCTCGGCCTCGCTCAATGCGGATCGAAGTTGATTTATTTGGTCAAGTTGCTGCCCCAGCTGGTCAAGTGTTTTATCATTCTCTTTGTGCATGAAGTCCAGCTCAGCCCGAGGAGTTGAAATCTCCCCCTCGAGTCGCTGGCGACGTGCCTTTTCTTCCCTTAGCTGAAGAAAATCCTTATGATGAAGCACTGAGGACTGCAAGTGTGAGAGAAAATAGAACGGTCAGTACAAGTCGAAGAGTAAGATAACAAGCGCCAAATAGAGACTATATAAATTGTACCTTATTTTCCGCCTGTTGGGCTTCATTGAATAAACAGGCCTCATCCATCGCATCCATTGCAGCCTGATCTTCTTCGGTCACCAGACACCGAAGGTTGCTGGCCACACCCACAGGCGCGGCCAGAGCCCTTGCATCTTCGAGAATGGCGAACTTTATTATCCTCTTCCGATCAGGATTGGAACTTGGAGCGGGAAATCTATCGACTAACTTAGGACCGATAGATACCCCGCTCATCTCGGCGGAAGGACTCTTCCTCGGCACTTCTAGCCCGAAGGTATCAGTCGATGGCACTCCGTCGAAAAAGTCTTCGAAGGGTCCTGCCGGTTCCTGGCCTTTGCTCGGTGTATGCATCCTTGCGGCCTGGGCTTCATTGAGGGTTGCCTCCGAGAAAGAGGGAAAGTCCATTGCTTCTGGGAGGTCCGAGGTTCCTTGTACTGCCTCCCTTGCACCGACGCAAACCCCGGTCCTCATCCCTGCATCGAGGTCCTCTACTCGAGGGATGCAAGCTTCATCGGTCCTCGGCTCGGGGACAGTCCGAGATGGTTCACTGATTGAAATACTAAAGTCCCTATCTTCCTCGGAGTCGTCGCTCAACCGAATAGCCAAGTCGGCAATTCTAGGCTTGCGAGCTATGCTCTTTTTCTTAATCCTCTTTTTCTCGGGCTCTGAGGGACCGAGGACTTATTTTCTCTTCTTCTCTCCCTCCTTCTCCGAGGCAGGGGGAGGGCAGGGAACCTCTCTACCGGGGGACGTTGGCCTCAATTCAGCGTCCTTCGATAGACCTACAAAGAAAGGAGGAAGTGAGATAGCAGCAGCACCGATCACATAAAACAAGAAATATGAGCATTATCGAGCTCACCATGAGTTTTGGCCTCCCAAAGGCCTTTCGATATCTCACGTCAGGCGCGCTCTGAGTAGGTCCTTTGAGCTACCACCTTCCGGACCCACTCTTCCAAGTGCTGAATCGCGACCGGCATTTGAGAAACAGCTACATCTTACAAAATATATTACTGAGATATCAAAGGAAAAAACAACAGATAAATTTGGATAGGAAAATGATTCTTACGGTCCATGTTCCACTTTTCAGGGAACGACATATCTTCTGCGGGGATTAAGTCTGATGTCCTTATTCGAACAAATCGGCTCATCCAGCCCCGATCCTTGTCCTCATCGATGCTTGATAATGGGGCTTTGCTAGCCCGGCGAGCAAGTTTTATTAGTCCCCCTGGGAAGATTCGGGGACTGTATAGTCGAAATAAATGATCGATGGTGAAAGGATGCCCGTGGACCTTGCTCACAAAAAATCAAAAAAGATGGATTATTCGCCAAATGGAAGGGTGGATCTGACCTAATGTAACATTGTACCTTTTGCAAAAGGCAACAATAATGGGGTCCAAAGGTCCCAACGTGAAGGGGTAAGTGTAAACACTCAAATAGCCCTCCACGTGGGTGGTAATCGCCTCGTCCGGAGAAGGGACCACCACATCTTTCCCAACCCAGTTACATCCATTTTCACCTTATCAAGGATTTTGCTCGTGATTGAGCTAATGTACCTAGCAACTGGTTCACCCCGGCCCGGTACTGATGAAGCCTTCTCTACCTTAAAATCAGAGCCGGTTGAGCATCCAACCGGTATAAAGGCTTTTAGAGGAGGCTCTGCCAAAGTTTCCTCAGCTATGATAGGCTCGACCTCTTCAGTGGGTTGAGAGGAAGAAGGTTGTTGCTTTTGAGGAACAGATTTAGATGTTTTCGCCATTGGAGTTGAAGAGATGGGAAACGAGCTGGAAGTGTATGAAGGGAGGTTACTTGAAGAACAAAATATAGAGAGCAAGAGCAAGAAGATATTCAAATGACACAAAACTTGAAAGTTGAAGAATGAGGGGGCTATTTATACTTTTCAAAAGCGGCGGTTCGAAACACGAGATGGGAAAGCATTAATTGGTATTTGCAGGGATCACAGGGTTTGTTGCCAGCTAGGATACGAAAAGGCCTCTTTGATAGGGGCCACGTGCGCCATCATGATACCGTCATTCATCAACAAGACGTTTTTTTTGTCTTAGCTGATTTAACATTTCGAATTTCATGTCGTTCACTATAAGTGTGTGTCCACTTGACCTAATCTTGAAAGCGACGGCTCGTATCGTTTCTTGTCATTACTCTCCAAAAAATGAGGGGACTATCTGTATGGGGTCGAATACGATTGCTTGCATAGGGAGCACCGGTTTAGGGTTTTAAAGACCGGCGTCGATTGAGGTCACCACCCGGTAGGCCGAGATCGATACATCAAAGGGAAGTACAAGGACAAACGTCCTCAGGACAAAGCTCGGGGCCATGGCGTTCGAGATGAGATTATCGAGACCGGTCCGGATAAAACATCTTATGGTAAAAATATCAGATTTACATAACGGAAAAGCCAAAAATCTCGTAGCATGTAAACATTTTGGCGGGAATCACGGCCCAAATCAGCAAAGACGTTGAACTCAATAATTTTAGGGATTTTTTTACCCTGTAAATAAGTTTTTTACCTTGTATAGAATTCTGTTCCCTGCCTATATAAAGAGGCAGCCCTACTGTAAAAAGGCAGTCAGAAGATATGATCAATATACAAAGTTTAGCATATTTTAACTATTCTCTTCATCTATACTAATTTCATTCTCGTTCATCTTAGAAGATCCCACCACAGCTGAATTAATCAATATTGGTGATTTGCTTACTCTCTTGCTTATTGAATTTAGCCTTTATTTATTGTTCATTCTTTAATTGTATCAGGCCAAGTCACGTATCCTTAAAACCACATATAAATTTAATTGTTACTCGTAATTAAGGGTAATAAGCCTTTACATTTCGAATTTGAGGTGTATGAGGAGAATGTGAGGTGTGGTTTTTGAGTTGGGGGCAAATCATTATGCATGCATGTGACGATGAAGGTGATATTGAGGTTTCTGAACTATCATGGCTAAATTGTTGATTGAAATTGGTTGAGGGGTGAAGGGATTCCATTATAAAACCCCGTAGTCAAACTTGCACACGTAGTGTTTGATGAAATGCGAAAAAGGGCTAAACCTCCGAACACCTTCCTAATTATGGTTAAATTTAGTTATGTTTCTGTAGATTGAAGTTGCTAAGAGTATCGGAACATTGAATGTGATCCTAAGGAAAGCTTAATCAAGGTATGTTGGCTAAACTCCTTCGATAGAATCGGAATCCATGAGTTCCTCATAAGTTCCAAAAGTGGTTTGTTCAAGATCCTATTCCTATTGTTCCGAATTTCTTCCAATGATTGATTTACTTGAATGCTTATATATTCAAGTCATGTTCAAATTGCCTCTATCATGTTATGATTCCCTTTTTGGGAAAATGGTCAAATATGGTTGTTCTATCTAATGCTTATGATTTTAATCCATGTTTCAATTACAAATCACCATGCTCCCTCTTTTGAGCTCTTACATACTCATGCGTTGGAACTATGATTTTCTCTATTGTTTTAAATATTTTATGATGATCCACGGCAAGTAAAGAACTGAAAGCAAATGATATGAAATGCGGCCATCGTGCCAAGAATGAGGATTTACATGTATGGCCAAGAGTGCCAATGAAATGAAAGATTTTATGAAAGGCTATGATGTATATATTTCTTTCATTTAAAAATGTTTTTGGAAGAATCTTTAGGTCACCTAGGAAGGGTGGGTTGTAAAGGCCTAAGCCCAAAACTATACGTGCCGGTGTAGATGTTGATTGAGGGATATATTTCTGTTATGATATGTTGAGATTATTCCCCTAAATTGGGATGGATGGATAGCTAGCAAAGACCATGTCTATCCACACATCATTGTGGGGAGATGGACTAGCCGATCGGGCAGAGATCGAACACCATACCGCGCACATGGTGGTATCGTATTTCTATGTCAACCTACATACATTGAGGTAAGAGGACCTATCTGATTGGGTGGAGATCAGACTCCATGCCATATGCATGGTGGTGTGATGGTACTAATGCTGTCCCAACCTAAAATATTACTGCTTACGTGAAGATTTACACTGTTTTAACTTGGCCTTTAAATGTTATTGATTTTCTTACTGCTTCCATGTTTCTCTCCTTTTATGCTGGCATTCCACTCCTGAGAGGGTATTTAGCTTTACATACTAGTACTATTCCATATGTACTAACATCCCTTTTGCTGGGAGCTGCATCTTTAATGGATGCAGGTGGTTCCTCAACAGGCGACACTGATCATTGGTAGCAGCATATCCTCTTCTCACTTGATTTGGTGAGCCTACTCCATATTAGGGTATTGTGTCATTTTGATTCGTGTACACTTTATTTTGAGGTATGTTAGGGCCTTGTCACTGGCACTTCTACATTGTACTCATGTCAACTTAGAGGCTCTGTAGATGTACTGTGGGTTGTTTTTAACTGGGGGAACAAACTAAAATTTTGTAGTTATGATGTGTTTCCACTTTTAAACTATGAACTTGTAGTATTATGGTAATCGTAAATGAATCTTCCATAAGTAATAAAAATTTGTTTGTACATTTTATTCTATCGCTTGTCTAACTCTTGATATTTATCCTTGGAATTATTCATGGGAAAGGTTGAAAGATAGGCACTAAGTAGGCTTCCTTGACCTGGGTAACTAGGTTGAGCGACGGCCTCGCTCCCCAAGGTCGGGGTGTGACATGTAGTTCCGGGCTTAGGCCTTTACAACCCACCCTTTCCTCGGTGACCTAACTATACTAACAAAAACATTTCACATAAATAATTTCATAAAATCCTTTTCCTTTCATTTGTCCCTTGGGACATACATCATCATTATCATTTGGCACAAATGGCCACATTTCATATTTCATACTTTCACGTGCCATGGGTCGTCATAAAGCATCCATGATATGTAAAACATTGGAAAGTCATAGCTCTAAATTGTGAGTAATAAGAGCCTTAAACACATTAAATTACTTCCAAAAGGGAAGCATAGTGATTTGCAATTGAAACATGAATTTAAATCATAAGCATTTGATACAACAATCATATTTGAAACATGTTCCCAAAGGGGAGCATAATATGATATGGGAAATTGGAATATGACTTGAGTACTGGGTAAATCGGTCATTGTAAGAAATTCGAAACAATAGGAGTAGGAGCTTTAACAAACTTGTGACGACCCAATAGATTGTTTTAAGTACCAGTCTAAATTTCATGATCTGAGACCTATCGTAGATTCATTTGCTGTTTCTTGGTTTGTGTGCATGGTCTGTGTCACTTACGAAAAGCTTTTATGTGAAATTTTGAAGAAAATAAAAATTTTGACTAAAAATGAGACTAGAGTTGATCACAGTCAATATTTTTAAGTAAACAATCCCGGATCGGTATTTTGACGATTCCCTTCCGTTTGTATTATGATTTTGGACTTGGCCGTATGCCCAAAATTGAATTCGGAGGTCCCTAAATTGATTTGACTTGTTTTGTCGAAAGTAGGCAATACGAATGTTTAGAAATTCTTTAGGTTTGGCCATAGGTTGACTTTATGGTTAATGAGTTTAGATTTTAGTTTTGGGACTTGGAATAGGTCCTTTTTGCTATTTGAAACTTATTTACAAAATTCAGTGTCCTTCAGAGTTGGTTTGATAGGATTCGGACGCTTGGTTATGATTCAAGAGGTTCTTAAGTTTTCTTTTGAATTTCATGTGTTTTGATGTCCGATTCGTGGTTCAAGATGTTATTTTGGTGTTTTGATCACGTGAGCGAGTTCGTATAATGTTATTACACTTGTGTGCATGTTCGGTTTGGAGCCTGATGGGCTCGGGTAAGTTTCGGACGCGTTCTGGATGAGTTTGGGTTGGTTGAAGACTGCCAGTGTGCTTCAATTTTGGTGCTGTGCTTCAGGTCTTGAATTTGTGATGACATGTTTGCAAATGCGAACTCCTCTTTTGTGATGTTGAAATTGCAATTTCGATGGGGGACTGGAAGGGTAGTCTTCGCATTTGCAAAGAAATGTTCACAATTACGGGCATCCCAAACTGCGCTTTTGTGTGGCTTGGTAGCATTTGCGACTAAGCACTCGGCTTAGGAAGGTTCGAAAATGCGAACCTTTTATCGCATTTGCGGTTGGATGGGACATCGCCAAATGTGATGGTTTTGTTGCAGTTGAAAATGATGCAGGATGGGGGTACAGTTTGCATTTGCGACCTGTGTTTCAATATTGCGATAGTCACAATTGCGACATCCGCAGCTGGGTAAAAGAGGGAAAAATTGGGACTTAGATCATTTTACACCATTTCTCAACCCTAAAACTCTAGAGGAGATTTTCCAAGAGTTTCCTCTTCCCAAAATCATTGGTAAGCAACTTAATCCATTTCCTTTAAATTACCCAATACTTTTCATGTGTTTTTAATATCAAATCTAGGATTTTCATGGTAGAAATTAGAGGTTTTGGTAGAATTTGGAATTGTTTTAAAATTGACATTTAGACCTCAAACTGATGTCGGATTTCGAAACAAATCACATAATGGGCTCGGGGGTGAATGGGTAATTAGATTTTGATCTGAATCTCGGGTTTTGACCAAGCGAGCTCGGAGTTGACTTTTATTGACATTTTCAAATTCATCAAGATTGAACCTTTTTCCTTCGTGAGTAGTTCCTAAATCTTATTTTGAATTATTTGATTGATAATTGGTTAGATTTATTTTGTTTGGAGGCTTGTTCAAAAGGCAAGGCCGTGGTTGGTTTATTGACTTGGTTGTGGAGTGAGGTAAGTGTCATGGTTAACTTTGACTTAGGGGAATTAGGACTTGTTGGACTATTTGCTACGTGATTTATGTGTGGGGACAGCTTATATGTAAGGTGACGAGTATATATGCGTTGTCATTAGGGTTAAAGCATGCGGGAGGAAATTGATTTATCATTTATTTTTAAGTTGCCGGGATATTGAAGGTTGAATTGCTTATCATAACACTGATAAGGGTGTTGTCGTGCTTTATTTGCATATGCTATCATTTATTTGAGAGATTGTGAGGATTAAAGCAAGAAGGGTGATGCTGTGCACTTCACTGCCTACTATCATTTATCATATCATGTGAGGAAGAAAGTAAAAGCACGAAGACTAATGCTATGCCATTTCATATATCATATCATTATTATATGGTAAGGATGAGAGTAAATGCACAAAGGGTGATATCGTGCCATTGTTGATTTCTTTTCTTTATTTGATTTTTGGGTTGGTGATATAATTGGGTGCATTGTTGTTTATTTTGAGAAAAAGCTACATGGTAATTTTGTACTTGCCGTTCTTATCGTACTTCCCTTTCTACATGTTCCCTACCTGTTATTATTTAAGATTCCTTGCTTGTTATTTTCGCTTCTTTATGTATATATCTCCACAGGATTTTAGTAGGTATCTTGTCATAGCCTCATCACTACCTCAGCGGGGTTAGGCTCGACACTTACGGAGTACATTGGGTCGGTTGTATTCATGCTACACTTCTGCACTTCTTGTGCAGATACTGGTGTTGGTCCTAACGGTGTCTAGTTCTGCTTCTGCTCGAATCATATCTACAACGAAGACTTGAGCTAGAGTTGCTTGCGTTCGCATTTCCTGAAGTACCCATCTATTTTTATCTTTACTGCTTATTTCCTTTCGAACAGTTGTATTTCGTTCAAACCATACTTGTAGACTTCTAGTTGCTCATGTACTGGTGAGTCTAGATTTTTGGTATTAGACTAGAACATGGTATATTATGGATTTATTTTATGTATTAAAGCTTTATTAGTCGTTAATAACTTTATCACTCTGTTTGAAATTGCTAAAATGGTTATTTGGTTATCTAATGTTGGCTTGCCTAGCAAGAAGATGTTAGGCGCCATCACGGCCCCGAGATTGGGAATCTGGGTCATGACAAGTTGGTTTCAGAGCACTAGGTTGCTTAGGTCTCACGAGTCATGGGCAAGCTTAGTAGAGTTTGGAGGATCGGTACAGAGACGTCAGTACGTATCTTCTAGAGACTATAGAGCTTTAGGAAAATTTCACTTCTTTCTTTCTCTATCATGCGATTTTATTCTACCACTGAAGTTTGAATCATTGAATTCTTGTTCTCTCGCGAATGGTGAGGACATGCACAATATCCACCGAGCTTAGCAGTCGGACACCCAGGTTGCTGCCACTACCAAAGGTAGAGGCCGGGGCTGAAGTCGAGCCAAAGGTAGAGCTTAGCCTAGAGCACATGCAGCAACACCCATTGCGAAGCCTCAGATCAAGCAAGAGGAGGTTCTTGTTCAGACCGTGCTAGTTGGACAAGCTCAGGTCTCAGAGGGGTTTATTGCTACCCCGGTACTTCAGGACGCTCTAGTCCATTTGGTGGGCCTTATATAGAGCGTGGACTAGACTGGTGCATTTCCTCTGGCACCAGCTGTCTCTTAGGTTGGGGAAAGAGCGCAGACTCCCACTACCCACACAGCAGAATAGGTGGCTCATGGATATCAGACTCCGGTTCCGCCAGTTGAAGTGGCTCAGCCTATTGTTGCTAGACATACCGAGAAGAGGCCCACGGGGTTTTCCGAGGGGTTAATGAGATTGGACAAGTTCACAAAGTTATTTCCTATTTTCTTTGGTGGCACATGTTCTGAGGACCCACATGATTTCATTGACTGTTGCCATAAGGTGTTGCGTAACATGGATATAGTGCAGTCCAATGGAGTTGACTACGCGGTATTTCAGATGCATGGCTTTGCCAAAAGGTGGTGGCAAGACTATGATCGAGACAGACCAGCAGGATCGCCTCCACTTATTTAGGATCAGTTCTCACAACTGCTTTTGGATAAGTTAATTCCTTTAACTCTGAGAGAGGAGTATTGTAGGCAGTTTGAGTGCCTTTAGCAGGGTAGCATGACTATTACCCAGTATGAGACCAGATTCATGGATTTGGCTCGTCATGCAGTTGTCTTGCTTCCTACTTAGAGGGAGAGAGTGAGGAGATTCATAGATGGTCTTACTTTTGGTATCAGGCTATAGATGGCCAAGGAGACTGGGATGATATTTCTTTCCAGCGGGCGGTAGAGATTTCTAGACGGATCGAGAAATTCGTGGTCAGGGTAGGAAGGCGTGTTTGAGAAGAGGCCTCATCATTTTGGTGGTTTTAGTAGTGCCTCGTCTGGAGGCAGGGGTTCATTTGGTAAAGGCCATCCTCCCAGGCTGATTTAGTAAGTGCTTCAAGCATCCCACGGTGCTTTGGGTAGTCGTGATTCTTACGGGTCTCATCCTGAGCAGCTATCCTACAGCGCACCTTCAGCTCCGGCTAGTGCACCTCCGATCCAGAGTTATCACGGTGGCTATTCAGGTCGACAGGGTCAGTTCTAGGGTCTGCGGTCACAGCAGTTGAGCACTTGTTATACTTGTGGAGTCCGAGGCACGTCAAGAGGTTTTGCCTTATGTCACAAGCTAGCATGCCATAACAGAGTTCTCATGTCATGGTTCCGGCATCGATGGCTCCACCGCTTGCTTTGCCAGCTAGAGGTAGGTGGTAGGAAGCCCGAGGCAGTGGTTAAGCCACTAGGGGTAGAGGTCAGCCCAGGAGAGGTCGTCCGAGAGGCGGAGGCCAGAGTGGTGGGGCTCAGCTCCGTCTCTATGCATTTCCAACTAGACCTGAGGTAGAGTCATCTGATGATGTCATCACAGGTATTGTTCCGGTTCTCCATAGAGATGCCTTGTTTTATTTGATCCGGGCTCCACTTATTTATATGTCTCATCCTATTTTGCATCATATTTGGTTATGCCTCGTGATTCTTTGAGTGCTCCTGTTTATGTGTCTGTGCTTGTGGGAGATTCCATTGTGGTAGATCGTGTTATCGCCTCGTGTGTGGTTTCTATGGGGGCTATGAGACTATGGTAGACCTTCTACTTCTTGATATGGTGGATTTTGACGTGATCTTATGCAGGGATTGGTTGTCACCCTATCACGCTATTTTGGATTGTCACGCCAAGATTGTGATGTTAGCCATGCTAGGTTGCCTCGATTAGAGTGGAGAGGGACTCCTGGCCATTCTACTAGCAGGGTTATTTCTTATGTGAAGGCTCGACGCATGATCAAGAAGGGATGTCTAGCATATTTGGCCTATATCAGTGATCCTAGTGTGGAGGTTCATTTCAGGGATTCATTAGACGTAGTGACTCACCTTGGGGTGCGTTAGTGTTGTTTGTGAAGTAGAAGGATAAGACGATGAGGATGTTATAGACTATCGGCAGTTGAACAAAGTCACTATCAAGAACAAGTATCCATTGCCAAGGATTGATGACTTATTTTACCAGCTTTAGGGTGCCAAGGTGTTTTCAAAGATTGACTTAAGATCTGGCTACCATCAGTTGAAGATTAGGGAATCAGATGTCCCTAAGACAACCTTTTGGATTCGATATGGTCACTACGAGTTCTTAGTGATGTCATTTGTCTTGACAAATGCCCCTGCATCATTTATGGATTTGATGAACCGGGTGTTCAAGCCCTATTTTGACTCTTTTGTGATTGTCTTTATTGAAGACATCTTGGTTTACTCCCCCAGTCGAGAGGAGCATGAGCAGCATCTACGGATCATACTTCAGACTCTGAGGGATTGTCAGTTATATGCCACGTTTTCAAAGTGTGAGTTCTTATTGGACTTGGTTGCCTTTTTGGGCCATGTTATATCTTCCAAGGACATAAAGTGGATCCTAAGAAGATTGAGGCAATTCAGAACTATCCTAGACCTACTTTAGCTATAGAGATTTGGAGCTTCTTGGGTTTGGCGGGTTATTATCGCCTGTTAGTGGAGGGGTTTTCATTTATCTCAGTCCCATTGACCAAGTTGACCCAAAGGGTGCTATTTTCAGATGGTCCGACGAGTGTGAGTTGAGCTTTCAGAAGCTCAAGACTACATTGACTATAGCTCCAGTGTTGGAGTTGCCTACATGTTTGAGATCCTATATTGGGCATTGTGATGCATCCCGTATTGGGCTTGGCGCGGTATTCATGCAAGATTGTAGGGTGATTGCCTACGCATCTCTGCAATTGAAGGTTCATAAGAAGAATTACCTTGTTCATGACTTAGAGTTGGCAACCATCGCTCACGCCCTGAAGATTTGGAGGCACTATCTGTACGACATTCATTGTGAGGTCTATTATGACCATCAGACCTATTCAAGCAGAAAGACCTTAATTTGTGGTAGCAGAGATGGTGGCCGATGCATTGAGTAGAAAGGCTGAGACCATGGGAAGTTTGGCATATTTATCGGTAGTAGAGAGGCCACTAGCTATGGATGTTCAGGCTTTGGCCAATCAGTTTGTGAGATTGGATGTTTCAGAGCCCAATCATGTTCTTGCTTATGTTATGGCATAATCATCATTGTTGGAGCATATCAAGGCTCGCCAGTTTGATGATCCTCACTTAATTGTGTTGAAGGATACGGTGCAGCGGGGTGGTGCTAAGGAGGTCGTGATTGGTGATGATGGTTTTATGCGGCTTCAAGGCTGGATTTATGTTCCAAATGTTTATCGGTTGAGAGATTTGATCCTTGAGGAGGCTCACAATTTGCGCTATTCTATTCACCCAGGTGTCACGAAGATGTATCGCGACTTGAAACATCACTATTGGTGGCGAACAATGAAGAAGGACATCGTTGCTTATGTATCTCGGTGTTTGAACTGTCATCAGGTGAAGTATGAATATCAAAAACTGGGTGGATTGACTCAGAGATTGGAGATACCGGAGTGGAAGTGGGAGCGCATAAGAATTGATTTTGTGGTACGCTTGCCATGGACATTGAGGAAGAATGACACAGTCAGGGTTATTTTGAACCGGTTGATTAAGTCCGCACACTTTATTTTGGTGGTGACTTCCTATTCTTCAGACCGGTTGGCTCAAATTTACATCCAGGAGATTATCCGCCTACACGACGTGTCTATTTCCATTATTTATGACCAAGGCACGTAGTTCACGTTGCATTTTTGGAGAGCCATGCAGTGTGAGTTGGGAACGCGAGTTGAGCTAAGCATAACATTTCATCCTCAGATGGACAGACAGTGCGAGTGCACCATTCAGATCTTTGAGGATATGTTACGTGTCTGTGTTATGGATTTCGGAGGTTCATTGGACCAGTTCTTACCTCTTGTAGAGTTCGCCTACAAAAACAATTACTAGTCGAGTATTTAGATGGCGCCGTATGAGGCCTTATATGGGAGGTGATTTCATTCGCCAATTGGTTGGTTTGAGCCCGGAAAGTCTAGGTTGTTGGGCACTGATTTGGTTCGTGATGCTATGGAAAAGGTTAACATGATTCAGGAGCGACTTCGTACAACTCAGTTTGGGCAGAAGAGTTATGCAGACCGGAAGGTTCGAGATGTAGCTTATATGGTGGGAGAGAAGGTTCTTCTACGAGTGTCACCTATGAAGGGCGTGATACTATTTGTAAAGAAGGGCAAGTTGAGCCCGAGGTTTATTGGGCCATTTGAGATCTTAGAGAGAGTTGGGGAGGTTGCTTACAGGCTGGCATTCCCTCCTAGAATAGCAAGAGTAAATCTAGTATTCCATGTTTCCATGCTTCGAAAGTACCATGAGGACAGCTCGCATGTTCTAGACTTCAGTACGGTTCAACTTAATGAGAATTTAGCCTATGAGGAGGAGCCGGTGGCTATTCTAGCTTGGCAAGTTCGAAAGTTGAGATCCAAGAGTTTTCCTTCTGTGAAAGTGCAATGAAGAGGTCAGCCAATCGAGGCAGCTACGTGGGAGTCCAAGTCCGATATGTTGAGTAGATACCCTTACCTTTTAACTAGTCCAGGTACATTTCTATGTTCGTTCGAGGATGAATTGTCACGACCCAAGCCGGAGGGCCGCGACTGGCACCGGACTCTACCCTAGGGGCGCCGGCGTACCCTTCATCTAACATTCCTTATTATCTATAAGGCTTGTCATATGCATATAATCTCGAATAATAATTATAATGATACGTGACATTATACCATGATACGATCATACTTATATACATAATATAGCCAAACGGGCTGCAATGCAGAACCATAAAACAAATTACATACGTTTGCCGACAAGGCAATTCGACTGTACATAAGTCAACCCCTCACTTGTCTATGCATAAATTGAGACTTGTCTATGAGCCTCTACAAAAACGTACATAATGCAACCTACGTCGGAACAGGGCACCGACATGCCCATAATGCCTACGACAAAATGCATACCAAGACTGTGGCAAGTCCGAAGGATGGATCTTGCCAATATCTGCTGAACTGAGTAGCCTACTGTGGTGGGGAAGCCTCGTCTATCTGTCTGCCTGGACCTGCAGCACGACATGCAGCGTCCACAAATAAAGGACGTCAGTACGGATAATGTACTGAGTATGTAAAACAGGAAACATAATGTAAGAACAATAATAAGCATCAGGATAAGAGACATACAACATGTACCATCTGAATGCCTCTGAGGGCGATTAACCATGTCATGCCTGACGTGCATATGCATATACATATATTTATATCCTTTTGAAAATCATCATATACATATATACGCCTCTGTGGGCCTCATCATCATCTCATACATATGCCTCTGTGGGCCTACTCATTATCACACCCAACTGATCAGTGGTTGCACAATAGGTGCCATACCCGGCCGACTATAGCGCGGCTCGGTAGAGTAACATAGCTATCGACTATAGCGCGACTAAGTAGAGTAAAACATATACATATGTATAGTTGCACAATAGGTGCCATACCCGGCCGACTATAGCGCGGCTCGGTAGAGTAAAATAGATAATGCATGCTGGCTTTATAAGAGTCATACTACCATGGTGAAATAATAACATATCAATCCTCCCATAAGAGGGGAAACAATATACGTACTGCTACCTTCTAAGAGTAGAGTTTCTTTGGGGTTCGTTCATTGCATTGTGTACAGTCAAAGTCGTGCAAAAGAAGGAAAAGGATAGTCTCATATACCTTGCAATACTTTCCAATCTCAAGCTATGAAACTTCCACGACTTCTTAGTCTACAATAAGAGAAATGACACTAACGTTATCGTTTAAGCGTCGTAACTATTATGTATCGACTGTAACCTATTTTGCAACAAAACGGACAGCACCTCCCCTATATATATGACTTCACACAAGTCAAAACAGCCACCAAACAGCCAAACAACATCAATAAGAATCATATTGAACCTCCCAAAACAGTCCACACACAAACCAATCACTTCATACGTACAATGGCCACTATAGTCGTGTCAAACGATCCGGAAATGTTATGAGAAACTATCAGGCCACAACCCTAAGTATATATGGTGTTTCTCCACACCCTTTCTCCTCCAAAACTCCACAAATAAGTAGTGAAACACGCAGCTTTACAGCAACACAAAACAGTCCATAAAACAGTCCGCTACAAGTGAATAACTCGAACTCACGGCTTCCGATCACCGTCCCGTGAGTTCTTACACAC
>MCJB01000557.1:0-18364 GCA_002018475.1 Nicotiana obtusifolia | reverse complement strand
ACTTGGTCAATGCATAGTTGGATATTGTGATTCTGATTATGCAGGTGATTTGGATAAGCGACGTTCTACAACTGGCTATTTGTTCACTTTAGCAAAAGCGCCAGTTAGTTGGAAGTCTACCTTGCAGTCAACAGTGGCTTTGTCTACAACAGAGGCAGAGTATATGGCAATTACAGAGGCTGTGAAGGAAGCAATTTGGCTTTATGGGTTGCTTAAAGACTTGGGAGTTGGTCAGAAACAACTTGAGGTATATTCTGACAGTCAGAGTGCTATTCATTTAGCAAAGAATCAAGTCTTTCATGCACGGACGAAGCACATTGACGTTCGCTATCATTTTGTACGGGAGATTCTCGAAGAAGAGGAGATACTTCTCCAGAAGATTCACACTACGGAGAATCCTGCAGATATGCTGACCAAGGTGGTTCCAAGGGCCAAGTTCGAACACTGTTTGGACTTGGTTAATGTCTTGCACATTTGAAGTTTGGCGCCCGGAGGCGCAAATTTGAAGCACCACGAAATTGTTTTTTTTTATGTTTGTTTGAGAAGATTTGTATTGGTGGGACTTGAAATTAAGCCAAGGTGGAGATTTGTTGACTTTTTTGGCTTATTTTCATCCCACATCGGTGGGTTTTGTTTTGGGAAGGAGGTTTGGAGATTATAAATTAACTCCACCTCCTTCAATGTTAGTATCCCAACAAACTCTCTTCTCCCACATTAATAAAAAGCGGGCTGTTTGAGCGGTGCTCGGAGACTAGGCTAAATTGGCCGAACTCCGTTAACAAATTTTCGGGTGTGTTCTTTCTTTGTCTCTTTTATTATTCCGCTTTATTTCTTTTCTGTTGTAGTATAATATTCAATATTATTTGTCGGGTATTTGTATTAGTGTTCTGTCTAGTTCATTTGTTTTTGAACTAGTTCATTTCACTAGTTGTGTTGTCGTAGTGGGAAAATTACCCGATTTTCCCAACAAGCATATGTACTCTACATCTGTTACTTACCAGATCATGATAGCAAACAAAGTGATGACGTCCTGTGGCAGCACAATATACAGATCTTGTCCTATGAAGGATTATGCTAACTCCCCGCAACTGTTTCCACAAATTGATGATATCAGTACCCTGATTAAGAAGAATATATCATCTGCTTCTATGATATTCAAGGTTTACTCTCCAACATGACTTTAAATATTATTTTATATTATACATAGGGGTAAAAAGTATAAATATAAAAAATTTTAACGGGTTAACGGTTTATCCGATAAGGAAATTAAATAATCTGTTACCAAACCGTTAAGCCGTTTATTATAAAATTTCAAACCGTTCACCAACTATTACACCGATAACCCGATACCAATAAGTTAATAAGTCATTTTTGCGGTTCGATTAACGATTACTGTTCGATTTTGAACAACACCAATTACGAGGGTCAAGGTTCTTAATTTAGATAGTAATTTTAGACATAGATTCTTAAAGTTTTTTAAAAAAAAAAATACATAGGAAAAAGCTACATGAAAATATTATAACTCATAATACCTTATAATTCCAAATATTTATAAAAGATTAAAAAAATATAGTCAAAGAAAAATTTCTTTGATTTTCGAAATAGTAATATTGCCACATAAATTAAATAGAGGAAGTACCCATCCGTCTCAAATTAGTTGTCGCGATTTTTAAAAATACTTATCATAAATTAGTTGTTATTTTAGAAGTTTAAGATAAAATTAATATTTTTATTTATTTTACCGATAATAGTAATTATTCTTGAAGAATGAGATAGTACATAAATAAAGTAAATATTCAATGAAGATAATTATATCTTAAGATATAAATAAAAATAAAATAATTATAATTTTTTTTAATTAATATATTTTTTAAATGACGTGTAAAAGAAAAATACTACAAACAATTTAAAAGAGAGGAAATAGTGATACATTTTCTAGGGATAAGGACCATCTTCTGTCTTCCCTCGTAGTGAATTAAATTAACACATGGAGAAAAAGAGGGTAAAACAAGAAAAAAGCAGTCTTGGAGGAAATAGGAAGTGTATGAATTGTTGTCATGTGTAGAAAAAGTAAAATTAAGAAAATGTTGAATAACATTGCCGTTTTTATTATCCATGGAAATTAAAATTGCATGTTAAAAAATGGTGTACGTTATTCCATAAAAACGACAAAACAAAACGTCAATGACACGTAAGAGCTAAAAGTAACTCAATCAAAAAGTTGTAGTAACTTTGTATCGCCTGTGTAAATTTACTTCCCTTCAAATTCTGTACAACCAAAACTGTACTCTAGTATTCAATCCTCCCGAAGCATTTTATGCTTTTTCCTTTTCCCAATTAAATTAGACAACGGTTTAAAACCAGAAAATTTACAATATCAATGCATTATCTCTATTTTCTTCCTCTACTGTGTGTATACATTAAGCAATGAAACCCTAGCGTTGATTAAACTCCTAAAAACTTTCTGCCCACAAATTTCAATCCCACCAATGCAATCTTCCAATTCACGCATTTTTTTAGAAACCATCTCCACGTCTTCACTTTCTATTTTCTTTCTCAACAAGCTCATTTTTGAAAACTCTTCAATACCGTCATTCAATTTCACTTTGTTCGTTTTCTTTGCCAACCAAGAACAAGATGATTTTGGCAATGACATTGACACAGAAAGCCCATTAAAAAGCGCAACTGAAACTACTACAGTCACTCCTATAACGTCTTTCAATACTTGTACTAGCTCTGCATCTTCAATAGAATATAGTTGGGGTGGGACAAGGACATATTTTCCTATACAATATTGCATGTTGGACACGAGTTTGTCCATTTCTTTTGCTAATTTTCTTAGAGCTTTAACGTAAGAAGCAATCTTGGATTCATCTTTGCGTCTTAAAGCCACTTGTGCAGCCGAATGTTCTTCCTTGAATGTGAGAAGTAAAGTCCGGAAAATCCCATAAACATCGACGAATCGAAGGAAGTCTTCTAGAAGCTTCTCCACTAGTTCGGAGTTGCTATGTAGAAACTCACGGGTTTGAGGAAGTTGGAGGAGATCATCAAGGGATTCGTGAACGATTTTGAGTTGGGTTAAGCCATCACAGAGCCATGCAGAGGTGCGGGCTTGGGGCTCGGAGGCCCGTGTTTGGAGCTCATTGAGCCCATCCTTGAGCTGAGCAATCAAAGGATGGGATCGATCACATGGAAGACTAGTGGATCGAACGTGAAAAGCTTTTTTGTTTGGCTTGTTTGAATGGTTTGGATAGTTGAAAGAAAGAGATCTTCGAAAACCGGCAACCATTCTTGGAGTCATAATTTGTAGCTACTTAAACTGAAACCTCAAGTTGAAACAAGTTTGGGTTAGGAGGAGAGTTTATATAAAGGGAGACAACGCGGAAAGGAAACGCACGAGGGGGAGATAGAAAATTAAGTGCTGAGGCCAAAATTAAAGGAGACTGGATCCGCGAATAAATCCAGCTGGTTTGGGAGGGGGGTGGGGTTGAAGAAAATCCCGTTATTAATGGCGAAAAAGAGCGTGGGATGATCTGTATTTTGGTTTTATTGTTTCGGTAGAGCCTAGACACCACGTGCACTTGACACTCTGGCTTTTTAAAATTACGTTGTTACTCAACGGTTGGTAGAGCTAATAAGTCAAATTAATTCCTTGTATTACATGGCTAGAGAAGCCTAGTATACTCTACATCCTAATTTATTTGACAATCTAGTCTCTTTTACGCGGTTAATATGAGTTCAAGATTTTAATTTTTTCAAGTTATTAAATTTTAAATTAATTTTTTTATATATTAAATAAATTTAAATTAAAACTATTAGGTTCATCGAATTTGATCTCTGACTTCCCCTAACCGTAGGTTGAGCTAAGAAGTCAAATTCATTTCCAGAAGTGATTGTTATATTAGGTTAGAAGTTTATTACTAAATTACATCCGTGAAACGATTTCAAGATTCGAAATAAATGGGTCATGA
The DNA here is from genome assembly GCA_002018475.1 of Nicotiana obtusifolia. Lineage (NCBI taxonomy): Eukaryota > Viridiplantae > Streptophyta > Magnoliopsida > Solanales > Solanaceae > Nicotiana > Nicotiana obtusifolia. The sequence goes on along the minus strand of MCJB01000557.1, from coordinate 14,393 downwards.
ATAAGTGAGTGGTCTATGGTAATAATGATGTGACTTTGCACATTAAAGAAATTGGGTGTGGTGGAATGATAAAAACTTTTTTAGTATTTTTAATCAGAGACTTTGAGTTAGAGCTATATAAGATGAGAATACCTTTTTTGAGGGAACACTAAGAGTCTGGAAAACCACCTTAAAAATGAATTTGGTGTAATTATACAATTTGACATGTTTGTTTGGCCAAGTAATTACTTGATCAACATGAAATTGAGTGTAATTGGAGGGGTGTAATTACACTCTCCAATTCTCAAGGGGAGGTAAGAATTGGTGGGAATTACACTGTGTAATTACAAGGTTGCTTTTTAGTTTCTTTTATTTTTGTTTTTATTTTAATTTATTTTCTTTATAACTTTTTATTTCTATTATTTTAATTTTTTAATTTTATTTTACTTTTTAATTTCTTTTGTAATTTTAAAAAATATATTTTTCTTTGTACATTATTTACCTTTTATTTCTCTACCTTTACTTCTTGTGATTCCATGTAATTGCTTATATTTTATTTATTATTTATTTTATTATTTTAATTTTTTGAAAATACACCTCCTAATATTAGAAATAATGAGTCATTAACAAACTTGACATATAATGAGTGATGCACTTAAAGTGAAATTTCATTGTTGAATGTGGTTATAAACTTATTATGTTTCCTAATCTCAAGTTGTAGTGAAACTTACTATTATTATGTTTGAATTTGACATATGTTAAATTATTATTATTATTTTGAATTTTGAAATTGTGTTATATTCATGATTCCGATTTACTTGTTTTAGTAGTGTTGGCTCATATTGCATGTTGTTCATTTTTTAGTTAGAATTGATAGATTAGTTTTGTCAAACATTTGAATAATGTTATGGCATCATATTTATAAATATTAATTTATTTTATCAAACATGAATTCCATGATGTTCTTACAAAACTTATATTTTTAGTTTTTGTAAGTATCTAAACTAAATTTTAATAATTTGAAATATATATATAAAAATTATTTTTAAGATACTAATTAATGTATATTCACGAAAAAATGTATATCTTAAATATCAAATATAATATCACTTATACTTATAAAAATTTATAGGCATGTATTTATTATATTAACTTCTAAGTTTTGATAATACTTTATTTAAAATCTAATCTAACTGTGTAATTACACTCGTGCAACCAAACAGTAAACTTGTAATTACAGTGTAATTACACTATGACAAATCAATAAGTCGATGTAATTACACACCTGTGTAATTACTAGGCTATGTAATTATTACCCTAATAATTACACCAATTCCAATTACCCCGTGACTTTTCAAACAAACCCTAAAACCTCTTATGCGAACTGTCTGCGGTTAAAATCCGAATAATTAGTCAAGTTAGTGAATTTTGAAGCCGGGATACTTGAAGGAAAAAAGAAAAAGAAAAATTAAGCCCCTAATTAATCCACCTCTGCTGCATCGTATATCATAGCTCGGCTTCTCGGTTTTAACCAACATAATGCAAGTTGCGCTGTGTGACCGCAGTGTAATAAAGACCTTCCATTCTGGGGTTGTTTGGTTGAAAAGTAAGTTGTCTCATGATTAATTATTTTGTGATTAATTATTTTGAGATTAGTTATTTTACTTTTTTATAGGGATAAAAAAATATTACAATTTCCGTATAACCAATTTCAGGATTAGTTATACTACGACTTTATCACAACAAAACGTGAAATAAACTTATTTTAAATTTAATCTTCGAATTAATTATCTCTTATCCCTCGTAACAAACGAGCCATTAGGTTTCATTAAGACCCACGCGCAAGTTCAGGAACCCTTAAATATCCCAAATCCTCACAGTACAGAGTATCAATTTGTGCAAGCTAAGATACGGGTAAAAATAAAAAAGAATATAGTTTCTGATTTGAATTGTGGGTATCTTTTTAAGAAATAAATAAAAATAATTTGATAAATTACACTTATGTTTAATGTTTTCTTATTGGACTGTTAAAACCTTACAGTAAAAGACTTAAAATGGAATAGGAGAGTATATAAGTAGAATATTGTACCTAGGCCAAATTCATGATTTAGTAACACAAAGCTAGACACAGTTTATGTGCCATTCTTGATAAGAGGGGTTGCTCAGATAATCAGTATTCCGCCTATATAACTTTAGGATCGTAGGTTTGAATTACCTCGCAGTCTGAAGGAAATTGAACTGCATGCATCGGTCCCTTGCAATAACTCAAAGTAGAATTTTTCATTTATAGGTAAGAAACAGTTTTCCTTATTTTCTTTTATCATTTTTTCATGGATTCAGCAGCTGTTTTCGTTCCACAGACACCACGTCACTTTGTCCTTTGGGCTTAGATAAAGGTAAAACGTCACGTGTATATATGACTAAAATAGAAGGAAAGTAAGACAGTGAGGTTGCAAAAATGGCTTATTAGTATTTGAAGTTTCCACATCCCTGGCTCCCTGCCATCTGCAGGTTTAGAGGAATGCCCCTTCACTTAATTCAGCCGCCAGATTTACATCTCTGTTGCTGGAATTCTTGAATAAATGATTTAGGGTGCAAAAGAATAAGAGTTAATTAGGACAACCAGTAATACCAGAACTACTACAGTTTAGCCACAGATATATGAGAGATAGATAACTAAATAAAGGTATGCTAATTTATGGACCATATGTTAGTTGGCAAGATCAATATCACAGTAAGTCAGTAACGAAACAAAAAGAAAAAGGTTGGGCTGAAATTATTTATATTCGTTAGCCGTAAATATATATATATATATATTACTTTTAATTTTCTAAAATTTTGGTGACTAAGTGTTACAACGTCCATATATAGTAGCTAGAACTGAATTCTTAATATCTTATCTGTAAAACACATGAAAGCTACGAGCTTTGACCTCGAAACGTGTTACACTAAAATTTTGCTCATCTACTCGGTGTTTTTTGATTGACTCAAATTTGAAGGTCGAGTGGATTAATTCCTCCCTAATGAAGTTGAGTATCAGATAATTAGTTTTAGTAAGCTGGCATTGTTTGCTATTGAGCCTACATCTCTTTAATGCACCAGCTGGATCACCTTGTACCAACCAAATTAAGGGTTTCCTTTTTAATTTTCCCCTACTGTATCATTTGCCCATCTTCAAATAATATCTACCAACTACCCACATATAATAATTCCGGAAAAATCCAATAAGGTATTAGAAATATTATGATACAGTAATTAATCTTTTCTATGAAAAGTAAGCTTCCTTTATTTTTTAGAGAAAATAATTTCTTAAAAATTATTTAAAATTATCGTAATTAAAGAAAACTGGTTGGACTTCTGGTATGTAATACTATCATTCTTTTGGGACGAGATAATATAATCGAATGGTTCATAATTACTTGAAGTAAATTACATAATAATTGTAACTTCGTGGTATGTAACAACTTAGGTGCAATGTGTTAACTCAAAAATTTCTCTCTTATTACCAAAAGAAAATCCTATCATTCAAGGTCCATCACCCCCAAAAAGTTAGTAAAAAAAAGGAAAAAAAATGTAGCTCTTTCTTCCATCTCTCCGTATGTAGTTACATACAGAAACTATATATAAAGCAGTATAGATTTTGTTTAGCAAGTTGCAAGTAGCTGGTGGCATACGAGCAATTAATTTGGCTTATTTTCAAGTGGGGTCAAGTCTTCGTAATATTTGCCATAACATAATATTTATTATAACAAAATTTGTGGACCAAATTTTCATGATATTTGCCATGACATAATATCCACTATAACATAATATGCGGACCAAGTTCTCATGACATTTGCCATGACATAATATCCACTATAACACAATTTGTGGATCAAGTTTTCATGACATGGCTCCACTATTAGGTCGAGGATTTCTTGCTATAAATAGAGGAGCTTCTCCTCATTTGAAAACACACCAATTCAAGAGCTTTTCACTTTTGTCTTTCTTTTCTCCTCCTTTATTTCATTATAGAATATTTTATAAGAGAGTGAGTGTTGGGATACACTTGCATGAACCCTTTCTTTGGAGTGATCTTGTGAGGTTTTTCTCTTGGGGTATTTGGAATTAATTAGAGTATTTACTCTAATTTTGTACTCTCTTTTATACTCTTGTTGGTATAGTAAATTTGCTCCTCCTCGCTTGTGGACGTAGGTCATCTTGACTGAACCATGTTAAATTTGTGTCTTCTTTATCTTCTATAATTGCCGTTATTATCAAATTGCATTGTCTTTGTTATTGTCACTATAATGTTATTTGGCTAAATTCCGCACTATCCGATTTTCCGATCCTAACAAATCGGCATCAGACCCAGATCTAACCGGGTAAATTAAAATAACCAAAATGACTATAACAAAGTCTTATTTTGATAAATTTGACATAAGTGCAAACTTCGGAATATGGCAATTAAAGATGGAAGCTATCCTAATTCAGGATGGCTTAGATTTGGCACTACAAGAAAAGGAGAAGAAGCCGGATAAAATGACAGACGAGGAGTTTGCCGTCATAGACAAAAAGGCAAAAGCATGTATTATTTTAAATCTCTCAAATGAGATTTTGCGTGAAGTTGCAGCAGAAAGCTTAGCCAAAGGCATATAGGAAAAGCTGAAAACCCTATATATGAAAAGAACAGTAGAAAAAAGGTTTTATCTAAAGCAAAAACTCTACACTTTTCGTATGGCTGAAGGTACCTCTATACTTACGCATCTTGATACTTTTGATTCTCTTCTTATGGATTTAAGTAACATAGATGTTGAAGTCAAAGATGAGGATCAAGCTGTGTTATTGCTTGTTTCCTTACCCCAGTCGTTTAAGCATATAAGAGATATTATGCTTTATGGAAAGGATAATATCTCTTACAAAGATATCAAATCTATTTGAAATCAAAAGCACAATTAGATAGAGATATTACTGGGGAAACTAGTGGGAACCAAGGGGAAGGCTTATTTATAAGAGGTAGATTCAATAAGAAAGATTCAAGTAGTGAGAGACCTAAATCAAGGTCAAAATCCAAGTACAGAAATGTCATGTGCAAATATTGTCATAAGAAAGGTCACATTATTTCTGAATACTTTAAATTGAAAAACAAACAAAAGCATACAGAAAAGAAAATGAGCACAAAAATACTGGCACTGCCGAAGAAAGTGCAGCTGCTGATGAGACCGAGGTAATTTTTTTTAGCAACTAAGAATAGTTTCAAATCTAACAATGTGGATTTTAGATTCGGGTTGTTCTTATCATATGTGTCCCAATCGGGATTTATTTACAACATATGAATCTATTGGAGGTGGAGTTGTCTTGATGAGCAACAATGCTGCCTGCAAAGTTATTGAAAAAGGTACAGTCCGAATCAAAATGCACGATGGTGTGGTGAGAACTCTCACCGATATTAGACATGTTCCTGACTTAAAGAAAAATCTCATCTCTTTGGGCACTCTAGAATCTCTTGGGTGTAAGTACACATGTGAATGTGGAGTTCTGAAAGTTTCTCATGGTGCTCTGGTGATCATGAAAGCACGCAGATCTAGTACGTTGTATACTCTATTGGGATCTACTGTTACAAGTGCTGCTACAGTTTCTATCAGATAAATCAAATTCTGACATCACCAAATTGTGGCATATGCAGTTGTGGCATATGAATGAAAAAATATTTCCATCCTCAGCAAAAGAGGTCTCTTATGTGGCCAAAGTATCGGAAATATGGAGTTCTGTGAACATTGTATGTTCGGGAAGAAAAAAAAAATTAGCTTCAAATATCCAGCGATCAATAGAACAAAAGGTACTTTGGATTACATTCATTCAGATCTTTGGGGTCCTTCGTGTATCTCATCAAAAAGTGGTGCCAAGAATATGTTAACTTTCATTGATGATTATTCAAGGAAAGTTTGGGTTTGTTTCCTGGAAAATAAAAGTGACGTTTTCTTAAATTTCAAAAAAAGGAAATTTTTGATTGAGAAGTAAACATGAAAACAGGTTAAGCGGCTTAGAAAAGATAATGGCTTGAAATTTTGTAATGATGAATTCAACGAATTTTGCAAGAATGAAGGAATTGCTCGACATCGTACTGTGAGAATGACACCTTAGCAAAATGGTGTGGCAGAAAAGATGAATAGAACTCTTTTGGAAAGGGCTCGTTGCATGATTTCAAATGCTGGGTTGACAAACGCCTTTTGGGCAAAATCTATCTCTACAACTTGTTATATTGTCAACCGAGCTCCTTTTGCACCTTTGAACTTTAAGACTTTGAACTTTAAGACTCCAGAGAAAATGTGGTCAGGTACTCCTGCTAATTATTCTGATTTAAAGATATTTGGTTGCCCTGCATACATGCATGTAAATAATGGAAAATTAGAGCCAAGGGCTAAAAAGTGTATTTTTCTTGGGTATGCATCTGGAGTGAAAGGATACCGACTATGGTATCCTAATCTCATGGCACCAAAATTTATAATTAGCAGACATGTAACTTTTGAAAAGAGTCTTCTAGTTCTTGTAATGCAGATAAAGGAAAGAGTACACAGAAGCAGGCGGAGGTTGAGATTGGCATTCCTTCTGAGCCAGGCTTATCAACTTTGGAGCAAAATACAGTTCAAACTCCTGAAGTTAAGCCAGAAGATGAAATTCCTGAAGTTGAGACTCCTGAAGTTGAACCAGAAGAAGGGGAGTATTCTATAGCCAAACATAGACCAAGAAGAGAAAGTAAACAACCATTAAAGTTTGGAGATTATGTTGCATTTGCTTTTTCAGTTGCACAGGAAACTGAAGAAATTGGAGAACCATCAAAATATTCAGAAGCAGTTTCTGGTGCTAACTCAGCCAAGTGGCTGATTGCAATGAATGAAGAAATTGAGTCTCTCCACAAGAATGGTACTTGATCTCTTGTGAAGCCGCCATCAGAAAAAAGAATTGTTGGTTGCAAATGGATCTTCAAAAAAAAGGATGGCATTCCAGCAGTTGAAGATGCGAGGTATAAGGCACGATTAGTTGCAAAGGGCTATAGTCAGGTACAAGGAGTTGATTTTAATGATATTTTCTCACTTGTTGTTAAACATAGCTCTATTCATGTCTTGCTTGCCTTAGTTGCCATGTATAATTTGGAATTAGAACAACTTGATGTTAAGACAACTTTCTTACATGGCGAACTTGAGGAACAAATATACATGCATCAACCCGAAGGATTTGAAATTGAAGGAAAAGAAGATCATATTTGCTTGTTGAAGAAATCCTTGTACGGATTAAAGCAGTCTCCAAGACAATGGCACAAAAGGTTTGATTTCCTTATGTTGAGTCATGGTTATTCAAGAAGCATGTATGATAGTTACGTTTACTTCCGAAAGTTAAATGATGGTTCATTTGTGTACTTATTACTTTATGTTGATGACATGCTCATTGCTGCTAAGGATTTAACAGAAATTCACAATTTGAAAAGTCAGCTGAAAAGTGAATTTGAGATGAAAGATTTGGGAGAAGATAATAAAATCCTTGGCATGGAGATCAAAAGAAATCGAAAAGCCAACAGGCTATTCCTGACCCAGAAGAAGTATTTGGAGAAAGTCTTGGAGAGATTTGGCATGAAAGATGCTAAACCAGTTAGTACACCTCTTGCTGCTCATTTTAAGTTACCAGCTGCTTAGTCCCTGCAGTCAGAGGAAGAAGAGAGGTACATGGCACATGTTCCTTATTCTAGTGCAGTCGGCAGTATTATGTATGCAATGATTTGTACACGTCCAGACATTTCACAAGCAGTGAGCGTGGTAAGCCGGTATATGGCTTGTCCTGGTAAAGCACATTGGCAGGATGTGAAATGGATTCTCAGATACTTGCGAGGTACTTCAAACACATGTTTGGAGTTTGGGAGAAATACTAACACTTTGGTTGGTTTTGTAGACTCAGATTATGCTGGTGATCTTGACAAAAGAAGATCACTGACAGGCTATGTATTTTGCATTGGAAGTTGCGATATTAGTTGGAAAGCTACATTACAACATGTAATAGCTTTATCTACTACCGAAGTAGAATATATAGCAGTGACTGAGGCGATCAAAGAAGCTTTATGGTTGAAGGGTCTATTTGCGGAACTCAGTTCACACCAAGGTGATATTACCATTTTCTGTGATAGTTAAAGTGTCATTCACTTGACTAAAGATTAGATGTATCAGAAGAGGACGAAGCACATTGATATAAAGTATTATTTTATCCGAGAAACCATTGCTGAAGGAAAAGTTTCTATTCAGAAGATCAGCACTAGAGACAATCCTGCTGACGTGTTCACTAAACCTCTTCCAGTGTCCAAGTTCAAGCTTTGCCTTAACTTGATTGGCATTTATGAAAACTGATTTTGCCCATTGGGTTTGTTGCGGAGAAGGTGGAGCAAATGTACTATATAAGTCAAAATTAGGCCAAGGTGGAGATTAGTAATATGGCCATTAATTTGGCTTATTTCAAGTGGAGGCCAAGTCTTCATGACATTTGCTATGACATAATATCCATTATAACAAAATTTGTGGACCAAATTTTCATGACATTTGCCATGACATAATATCCACTATAACACAATTTGTGGACCAAGTTTTCATGACATTTGCCATGACATAATATCCACTATTAGGTCAAGGATTTCTTGCTATAAATAGAGGAGCTTCTCCTTATTTGAAAACACACCAATTCAAGAGCTTTTCACTCTTGTCTTTCTTTCTCCTTCTTTATTTCATTATAGAGTATTTTGTAAGAGAGTGAGTGTTGGGAAATACTTATGTGAATCCTTTCTTAGGAGTGATCTTGTGAGGTTATTCTCTTGGGGCATTTGAGATTAATTACAGTATTTACTCTAATTTTGTACTCTTGTTGGTATAGTAAATTTGCTCCTCTCCGCTTGTGGACATAGGTCACCTTGACCGAACCATGTTAAATTTGTGTCTTCTTTATCTTCTTTAATTACCGTTATTGTCAACTTGCATTGTCTTTGTTATTATCATTATAACATTGTTTGGCTAAATTTCGCACTACCCGGTTTCCTGATCCTAACATAACTATAGAGGAATTAAAGAACCGATAAGAGTTGTAGTGGAGTGGTAAGTTCTCCTTCATCCTTGATCAGAGGTCTTGGGTTTGAGCCCTGCGTATGGAGTCGTCTTTATTAAAGAATGCTTTAACCCAAATATAAGACTTCCAAGCAGGAAACCAAAAATAGAGGAATTAAAGGGAATGATTTGTAGTAACTGAAAAGCCACGTCGTAATTGAACCTACCGACCTTGTAACATGTTTGGTGGTTGTTATGTATGCGTCATGCCCAAATAATTAATTTGCTGGTGAGACGATACCTCACGTCAGGGGTGGACATAATACCAATCGAACTGAAAAAATCGGTCGAACCGAAAGTTTCAGTTTATTCGGTTTCGGTTTTTCGATTTTTCGGTCGGTTTGCGGTTTATAGTTTTTAGAAGTTCAGTTTTCGGTTCGATTTTCGATTTTAATGGTTCGGTTTTCGGTTAAAACGAAAAATCAAAATTTTCAAAATGAGACCCGAATAGTTTGGGCCTTGAGATGTAGTTCATAAACCCAAATAGTTGGGCTTTACATCATTGATTGCCGCATATGAGCTAAATTTGCCAAAAATAATTACATTCCGTATACAAATATATTTTTTTATTTAATATTTTCGTTGCCGATTTACTCCATGTTTCAAATTATACTTGAAATAATAAAAGTATCTTGTATCCAGTATCTTCAAGCAAATATAACAATTTCCTTCCAAAATCCTTTGAAAATATTTTATGTAATGGACTCCACTTTTAATTGTTATCTGGAGAAAGCATCTTAAAAATATGTATTACTTTACTTTTTTTTATCTTATACAATTTTAAAGTTAAATACTTTAAAAATAATAAACTTTTTTTTATTAAACAAGAAATGGTATTAACATCGAAAAAATAATAATATAAGAGCAACTTATACGTTATTAATGTTGTATACAGTACGTATAACAATAACATACTTACTTAAATATAAGTTGACAACTTATACGTTATTAAAGAATATCTCTTTTGTCTTTTTCTGTCAACAAGTATTTTGATGGGATTTCTTATTTCTTTTGTCTTTTTCTGTCAACAAGTAATTTATTTTTGTTGTTCCGTACTATATTTGCCGTGGCTTGAAATTGAAAAATCGAACCAAACCAAACCGAACCAAAGTTATTATGATTCTGTTTTGGTTATTAAAATAAAAAATTGAAAACCGAATAAACCGAATCGAAATTCTACAAAACCGAACCGAACCGATCGATGCCCACCCTCACATGCGAACTATTTGGTCCACCTCATGAATATTTTTATTGTCTAAATAAAGAATCATAAAAGAAATAACTCCGACTAAAGGCGCAGACAATGAAAAAAGAACTATAATAAATATTGAATTACAAGTAAATATTGAGATTAAGGCTAATCTGTCATATAATTATATTTGGAATTTAAGTTTATAACATCATTGATAACTAAATATCTTTATACTGATACGTCAAGAAGAATCAAGATTGTGAATTTCCGTCTATCAGGACTTATATATAGCAAAACCTATGTCATAATTTCTGCTAGTGGAAAACCTACATTCGTGCAGCTGCCGAAGGAAAAAGCGAAAGGAAAAGGCAGCATCCTTTTCACATGAACTGTTAGATCAAGTAGTTTGAAAGAATACATCCCATGTATAAGGCACTGGACCGAGCTAGATTAGTTAACGGTCCATAAATTAGGCTAATATTCATGGAAAAAATGGCTAATATTTCTTTAGCTCTTCCAACGGGAGTATCTTTTAATTATAGTAGAGTAAAACTCCACCAGTATAGGGTTGCTCACATTGGCGGTCTTAAAGCCCGAGTAAACGAGAAGGGTCGTGGTAGGCTGACAACTAAAGTAAAATTTATCACCTTATGATGAATCCTTTTAATCGATTTGAGTTGAGCTAAATAAAAGAAATAAGAATTTATATCACTAATCTCAACTTGTTTGGGATTGATGCATAATTTGTTGGAAAAATATTGTTTATGGAAAATAAAATTAGTTTGAGGCGTGTCAAAGACACTGTCCTTAAGAATATTTTGCCCATATTGTGATGGATAAAATTAAACATATTTCTCAAAATTCAACAAGCTCTTATAGTATAAATTTGAAATAGAAACAATAAAAATTAATCAAAAAAAACCACTACAATAAAAGAAATTTAGAAGAAAAGCTTTTACTTTTCAACACACTTTTTTCTATTCTTTTCAAAGTGAATGCAAATGAAATTATATAGTCCGATACGGACATATGCTGATAAGCATGGCTAACCAATAAATCCATTAAGAGTAAGAAAACTTTATATTTTAACTTACAAAATATTAACGTACAAATCTCATAATAGTCATTCAATGACTATTCAAAAGGCTGTTTCAAAATGAAAGCCATTAAGGCTGGTCAATTGGTTTTTCAACACTAACGTTCAAATTCACACTAATGAGCATTCAATAGTCAGGTTTGATTTGTCCCAATTGAATTCAAAATTAAACTAATTTTTTGTTACAAATATATTCAAAATAATTATTATAATAAAGACTCATAATATTAAGAAAATAAATCTAGATATAGTTTTAGAATATTTTTTTTGAGTTATCAAATTATTTTTCTAAGAATCCCCCATATAATTCAAAACGAATATTAAGTAATAGAGTGAAATAAAAAGTTTCGCTAGGTTTTCACAAATGAGCATAATGCGTCGAATCTGGTGTTACTTGGACTATGAACCAACCCTAGATAAAATAAGATTAAACTTACAGAACAATTGGTGAAACTTAGAACTTTTATGAACCAAGAATTCTTTTGTAAGTTTAGTGTCTTATCTATCACACTATACCCGCACACACTTTGTTGTTTATCACGATTTTACGCTAATAGGCCATACGCGCGCCTGGTTTTCATGAGTACTCTAGAAATTTTTGCCATTAATTTCATAGGAGCGGCCCCACTCGATACTCATATAGGTCCATCCATCAAGTGTATTCTGCAGCGCAGTACATCATCTATAAAAGGCTATGGATTAGATTAAGAGTTTTATAACTCAATCTCCCTTTTTCTTGTAGTCTTGCACTATATACACACCCCATAGGAATGGACATAATTTAATAGTGCACATTTTATCAACTAATAACTTGCTATTATCCATATGAACCTACTTCATGGGATCTCCAATCACATATGATGGGTTACCATCATTGTTGATATAACTCAAATTGGCAATAGTCTCATTCCCCTCGATGTTTCAAATATTAATCTTCTCCCCGAAGGTTTAGTCAGAGGATCGGCCAAATTCACTTCTGACTTCACATAATCTCTGAAAATAATTCCATCTCTCAGCTGCTGCTTTATCACATTATGTTTCAATCAAATATGTCTACTCTTCCCATTGAAAGATTTATTTTTAGCAATGACTATTACAGCTTGGCAATCGCAATGCATCGACACAGAAGGTGTCAGTTTAATTTCTGGTGGAATAATTGCCAAGAGATTCTTAACCACTCAGCCTCGTTGCCAGCCAATTTCAATGCCGCAAATTCAAATTACATGGTAGATCTAGCTATCATTATTTGTTTAGCTGATTTCCATGTCACATCAACCCTACCAAGGGTGAACACATAATCACTAGTGAATTTTATCTCATTTGAATCAGAGATCCAGTTAGCATCATTGTATCCTTCTAACACAGTGGCAAATTCACTATAATTCATGATACCTCTCAAATATTTCATTACTCTTATTAATGCTTTGCAATGATCATGACTCGAGTTTTGAGTATATCTACTCAATATAAACAAAGCATATGCAATATCAGGTATAGTAAAATTCATAAAACGCATTAGGCTACTAATAATTTGAACATATTTATTTTGATCTACATCATTTTTTTATTCTTTTTTAATTGACTACTACTATCATAAGGAGTGCTTACAGGTACCGCATCAAAAATGTCAAATTTTGTAAGTGCTTCCCACCTGTAAAATCAAGGAAATAGAACCTGCTACGTGTCTTTTTAACTCCACATATATCAACCTGGGTTAAAACTAAAAGAGCCCCCACTTCCTTAATCTTTTCTTATTCCTTAATCTTTTCTTATTCATCTCAAGCCTGAGAAGAATGACTGAGAGCCCAGCAATGGAGGTGAAAAAGTTCCTTAGGTAACTTATTCTCCATTATAGGTGTTACCATTTTGATGGGTAAATAATTATTTGCTTATTTTCAATGGAACCAAACATAACAGGTGAAAAGCAAATTCTTTGCCACAATGCAGGGGATGAAGAAGAAAGAATTGTCGCTGATGAAAAGATGAAGGAAATGAAGGAATTTTCTGAACTTGTTGCTTGATCCAAGTGGAAGAACATTGTAAGGAAGGAAAATATTGTAACCCCAAGAAATCTTCAAAGAAGAAGACAATTTCGATTTGATTCTTTAAAGTGACTCCAGCTTCCATCTCAAAAAAAAAAAAAGTTATGCTCTCAGCTTTGATGATAAAGATGACTATGGTGGAAGATAGAGAACTTTTGTGTAATTTCTCGTCTCGATTTGCTGTTTTTAAGGAAAAGATGAGGAAATAGCTTCCTTGTGAACTTTGATTTCTGGTCTCGCTTTACTTTTGAAATTGCTTGATTTTGAGGCGAAGAGTCGATATTGATTCTGCCATGTCTTTCATCTCAAATTAGATGAAAGAAAAAGTTTGGTGCTATGTATCAAATCAAGGCTAGAATTAATAATAAGCGTTGCATCCATATAAAGGCAAATAATAACACAAGTACTATCTACACGTTTTGTATAAACACATTTATCTACTTCGATTGATGAAAAATCATCATTAATCAAATACTTGATCAAATTTTTCATGCCATTGTTTAGGTGCTTGCTTTAGATCATACATAGATTTTAGCAATTTACATACTTTGTTTTCTTGGCCAGACTGTCACGCCCCAAACTAGGGGAGGCGCGATTGGCACTCGATACTATATTCAATCGAGTTAGCCACTAAACATACTAGCTAACTAAACTGAGGGCCCAACAGATCAGGCAGCACAACCTCTGAATTGCTAAGCCTGGACCACTAAGGTCATGACCTGCATAATAATAAGCCATATAACAATGGTAGGCGAGCCAAAACAATAAAGTACTAGCTGCCCGACGAGGCCGCGATTGGAGACATACATGCCTACACACATATATATACATGCCATGCCTATGGGCTAGAAACTGAAAGCTACACAGAAAAAAAGAAAGAAAGAAACCCAGAATACTGTGTCCACAATAGCCTCTAAGAGTGTCACAAGCACTGTCGAGACAAGGCCCCGACTATACTCAAACTGTAC
>MCJB01000556.1:4940-18368 GCA_002018475.1 Nicotiana obtusifolia | reverse complement strand
ATGAAGAACGAGACCTCGGGCTAAAATATGAGGCCGAATTTATTTGACGAAGGTCGGAAAATCCTACTAAGGCATGGCCTCAACCCCTACGAATGTAAAGGCAATCGATAACTCAAACGAGACTAAGGCCAAGTCCACTATCGCTTTGAACAAAGCTATGACTTGAATTATTTTCTATGCTTTGAGTCTATTTCAGGATCGAAGCCAAGTTAATAATGGATCGATCAATTGCGATTTTATGCCAAGGCAACAAATGATAGTACATAACAAGTGAAGAACGAAAGGTAAATTTGTATATATGTCCAAAATCATACAAGGAGGGGGAAATTACATGGTTCAAAAGAAACAAAGCTGGAATTAATCGGCATCATCCTCAGACTCATCCGGAAAGGTTTTTCTCCTCATTTCATCCTCAGCTTTGGCTGCCTCAGCTACGTCGGAAGATAAATCGAGACCACGAGCTTGAAGCTCCTCGAGGACAGCAAGGAGAGCTTGGCACTGAGCATATTCAATCTGTGCCTTCGACTGCTCGAGAGCCGCCTCGACGTCGGCCTTGTACTGAGCTACCAGGTCATCCGCCGTGGCCTTAGTGTTAGCGACATTCGATTGTGCCTCCTGAAGCTGGGTGGATAGGACCGTCCGATCAAGGCCAAGCGACTCAATTTTCGAGGCGTTTAAGTTCGTTGTCTTTGAGCAAAGCCTCGATCCGCTCCTGAAGAGTCACTTTCTCTGCACTTAGATGCTCGACTTGGGTTTTCCACCGATTCAACTCGGCCTTGGACTCACTAAGCTCAGCCTGGAGCCGATCCGATCTTTTGTTCATCTCTCCCATCTGATCGACGCAGGAGGTATATTCCTTCCTTAAGAAGTCTAATTCAGCCTGGAGGCCCGACATCCGGTCTTCAAGGTGGCGACGTCGATCCAGCTCATGTTCCATCCCTTCTTTGACAAGGAGAAACATCCCATAGTATAGCACCGAAGACTGCAAACAAGCCAAGCCAGGGATTGCTAGTTATGAAATTAAAATATCAACGCAAGAATAAAACAAGTAAGAAGACATACCCTGTTTGCTGCCTGTTGGGCTTCGTTGAATAGACAAGCCCAATCCACAGCATTCATGGCGGCCCGATCTTCCTCCGTTATTATATTGTGAAGGTAGCTCGCTATACCCACCGGGGGACCCAATGCCCGAGCATCTTCGGGAACGGTGAAAGTTATCATCCTTTTTCGCTCAGGGTCCGAGCTGGGAGCAGGAAATTTGTCAACTAGTTTAACACCAGCCGACATCCTGCTCGACTCGGCTGGGGGACTCTTTCTTGGGATGTCGAGGCCAAAGGTATCGGATGATGGCACCCCGTCAAAATATCCCTCAAAGGTACCTGGCATGGCCGGTACTCCACCCGGTGTCTGTGCCCAAACGTTGTGAGTTCCCTTCAAAGATGTCTCAGAGAAGGAGGGCGAGTGAACCATTCCGGGAGCGTCAGAAGGTTTCCGCGTCGAGGTCGGCGTCTCAGCCCGATCTCCGACCCTTGCCCCCGCGTCACCTCGGGAGGCATCAACCTTTTCCGTTACCAGCTCGGGGACTCTCCGAGCGGGCTTGCGACGCACAAGTTCAGAACTATCCCCTTCCTCAGACTCTTCACTCACAGTGAAAGTGGGATCAGTGACAGCGACTTTTCGGGCTAACGTCTTAAGCCTTCTTCCTTTTTTCTTTTCGGGCTCGGCCTGGTCAGGAGCCCTTAACCTCTTTTTCCCTTTCTCCTTCACCGGCGTGGTAAGAGGGCGAGGGGCGGCCCCACCGGTAGCTGCCGATCTCAGCTCGGCATCCTTCGAAAGACCTGTGAAACGTATCGTCAGATAAGATTGTTTCCAAGCTCGTTCGGAATAAGATTGTTGGGCCACAATCTTCCTGACCCAGTCCTTCAAATCCTAAATGGCGGCCGGGTTTTGAGAAACGGCTACACATTAAAGGCACCGGTTACACGTTATACAACAGTATCGAAAGGGAGATATACTAAGGAACACTTACGCTTCAAATTCCATTTCTCAGGAAATGGCATGCAGTCAGCAGGAATCAGATCGGAAGTCTTAACTCGGACGAATCTGCTCATCCATCATCGATTCCTATCCTCATCGATGCTTGAAAAGGGAGCCTTGGTGGCACGACGGGCCAGTTTAATCAGGCCCCCTCGGAACATTCGGGGGGCATACAATCGAAGAACATGGTCGAGGGTGAAAGGATGTCCACCCTCAACCTTGCTTACAAAGAAACGGAGGAGATAAAATATGCGCCACATAGAAGGATGGATCTGACCTAAGGTAACGCTGTACCTCCTGCAAAATTCTATGATAAGGGGGTCTATAGGCCCTAATGTAAATGGGTAGGTGTACATGCTAAGGTACCCCTCTACATGCGTGGTGATGGCTTCATCCGGAGAAGGAATCACCACTTCTATATCGGCCCAATGACATTCAGCCTTCACCCTTTCAATATGTTTATGGGTGATAGAGCTGACGTAGTCCGAGACCGGTTCGCATCGACCGGGCACTGACGAGGTTTTTTCGACCTTAAAATCCATACCGAAGTAACATGATGTGGGGATGAAAGCTTTCAATAGAGGCTCTGACGGAGATTCTACAACACGAACCGTCTCAACCTCTTCGACAGACTGAGCGGGAGAGTCCTGCCTTGTAGGAACTGATTTTGATGTTTTCGCCATTAACGTAGCAGAAGCAAGGACTAAGAAAAACTGCAGAAAGTTTAAAGAGTTTTTGGGAAGAAAGGGTTAAGGAAAAAGATGGTAAAAAAACGATAGAGCAAAAGTAAAGCATTAAATGCACGGTGAAAGGAGGTATTTATACCTAGTCAAAGGCGGCGGCACCAAACACGAGGCGTCAGAGCATTAAATGCACGCATTAAATGACTGCATGAAAAGACTGCAGCAGGTACGATGTTCTGTGATGATTGCTTATACTGACATCCGCGTACGTCATAAAGTTACCGTCACGCCCTGGTTGCCGTCGAGAACAAGTTAAAAGAAGGCTTTGTCCACGTGTCGTGACTAATATGTACATCGGTTGCTTGCTTCAAGGAGTCGGTGGATAAGGGTTCATATCGTTTATTATCTTTACTCTCTAATAAACGAGGAGACTATCTGTATTGGGTCGGATGCATTTATACGAAATCGGGTCGGTTACAGCTATGTGCCATCGGGTCGGGCATAACCTGAGGGAGTCGGAATGGAGGCAGTGTGAGGTCGAACTTTCTCGGTCCAGGATTGAGAGGTCGGGTATGACAGTCGAAGCAGCCGGGACAAGACAGACCGGTATAACCGATCGAGGAACACTAAGAGCTTAAAGACCGGCCTCGATCCGCATATCCCGCCACTCACCGAATATTTCGCCAGGAGTAATTATCTCAACCATCTTAGCCGTTGTGCCACGATTTGAGGAAATTCTATCCCGTATTTTGGGGGATTTATCTTGTAATCAGTTATTTATCTTACTTAGAACTCTAGCTTTGGGCCTATAAGAGGCATTTTTTGTACTCCATGAAGGGAGATCAGATTCTCTCAACTTTATCATCACTTTTCTAGTTGCTTGATACCATTTACACTGTTCATATGAGGATTTTACCATTATTCTTATTGCTCATCCCAGTTCATATCTTTATTCCTTCTTACATTTCAATCGATTTTACCATATTGTTATTTAGTATCAAATTGAGTCACGGATCCTTAGCACCACGAACAAATTCAATTGTTATCCGATTTTCAGGGTAAACAATTAGCAATAGGCATTTTTCTTAACCAAAAAAGAAAGTTTAATTAGCGAACGATTCCATTATTTTCCTAAAACAATCTGAATAATATATGCTTTCCAAAAGTTGGTAACATCCTATCTAGGCGCATTAAGATTATAATTTCTGACTTAACCATATAAAATGAACAAAAATATGGAATCATGTCATTGGTAGTTTGCTGGTGAATACCTCAAGTGGAGAAAAACTAAATTAAATTCGATATGGGCGTTTTATAGCTGTAGGATCAAGTTCTTTTCCATTTCACATGGTTCCTTCCTAGAGTCTTCTAAATCTATGCAAACTTTATTATTTTATTGGATATTAAAGTAGTAGTTTTTTTTCTCATTTGATATATAATCTCTCGAGTCTAGATCATTAAATCCAACTATACGACTGTTTACTCTTCATATTAATAAAAAAAAAAAAGACATATTAATTATCCTTTATTCTTTGGCATGCATTCAAAAAGAAAAAGTCAATATGTTTTTTTTCGTTGGGACTAACAAATATTGGTTAAAATTGTCTCCGTGTAATTTATATGTTACGATTACGACCCGTAAAAATAACTATTAATGCTTGTATGATGGTAGATTGTCTATATCACATTCCTTGTGGTGTGCTTTTTCTTCAAACCCTGCGTGAATACAAAATGCCTTGTGTACCGAGCTGCCCTAGATGTTGGTCAAAGTTTGATGAAATAATTACTAGTAGTATCATTAGAAACTATTGGAATCTGGAAATTTCAACCTTCCATTGTCAAACGGGAAATGCAGGGTTCTTTCTTAGATAGGCTCTCCTGAAGATCAATAGCTTCAAGTTTTTGGGTTTATTTACCAAAGAATTTTGATTTCAGAACACTGTTTGGATTGGGATGGATAACAACACTAGTCACGTGTGATTTATCTTTAATTTAGCCCAGTTCGTGACCCCATGGAGACTAGTATACTTAGAGGTGAATCAAGTATTTAAACTTTATGGGTTCAACCTTTAAGTGTTTTAACATTAAATTTATATTATATTTTTAAAGTTATGAGTTCATGTCTACTATCTATTACAATTTTAGTGAAATTTAAAACTTAAATTTTTGCTCCTCTTCGAAAATTATAGTTGAATTGAAATCCGTAACTATAATGATACATCCGTCCCAAGTTTACTTTGACCATTCTCCATAAAAATATTGGAATAGATACAATGTACAAAAGCAGGGAATGAACTGGACGATTCTGTTCCATCAATGATTCTTGAGAACCTAATTAAAACCATTTACCAATTTGTTGCATATTAAATCCGGGCCTATATATGTAAGGTGGTTAAGTGGTCAAACTCCGTATCAATGGGGTACATGGTCCTTATAATTAACTAGCTAGCAAGTTGTAATTAAGTTATTTTATTTTTCATCTTGACGATGCATGGTTATATTTTGACTATAGATACGTCTTATATATATATATTGCAAACCATTCTATAACATGTCAACTTGTACATCCATACCAATTCATTCTAGATATATTACTGTGTTTTCTTCCTTGTTCAAGTAAGTGACCACACAATTGCTGATCAGGATGGGGGCATTATATTAAAAACAATATATTCATTCTTACATATTAAATTGCTTGATTTGATCAACTTTATGTTGTATTAATTGTCAAAAAAGACTAGTAGGCATAAATGAGAATGGTGGGTTTCTTGGCTTCGTTAGGAAGGCAAGTATAGGAAGACTAGTATGCATGTATAGGAAGAGGAGCACTTTTAAGGAGTGGGCGGCCTCTAAACTTCGCCATAACTATCAAACTTCCGGCGATTTGAATATACAAGAGGACCACCCTTCTTGATTTCCTCTCTATAAATAAAAACTAATCATTGCCCCTTCTACAATTTTATTTGGTCCAATATGTACTAAGATTATGACTTTGAGAGATGACAGTGTGTGCTTATTAAGAGTTTGCCATTTCCATTCAATTTCAAAGAAACGGAAGCAAATCACATTTCACATCCATTTTTTTTCTTTCTCTCAAGCTTAAGTACACAATATTACATACCTTGAAAAGGAAAATTAACATTTGCAACCTTCTCCTTGCAAGTACTAACTTCTTTGGAAATTGTCTTGTAAATAAGTATTTGTACGCTGATGACAATTCTGTTCGTGTGAACCTCAATGTGTTCAAAACTCAACCATAGAAATAGAATTAGTATGAAGTACAAATTGTCTAGACGGCCTTTATAAAAGGATAGGTAATTTGTTGAAACCAGTTACACTATTTTGAGAATAGAAATTTTTTCCTCTAGATCACGGGTTCAAACTGTGAAAACAGTCTCTAATATTTGTATTAGGATACGCTATCTACATCACAATTCTTGGGTAAGACCCTTTCCCGAACCCTGCGTAAATACAAAATATCTTGTGCACTAGGGTGCCTTTTTAATTGTAGCTGCAAATAAATATAATAGGAACGAGAGCGAGTTAGCGAGTCAGCAAGATAGCTGTTTTGAGGGCAGAATCAGAGATCAAGGGGGGAAATATATAAATTATAGGCGAAAATAAACGAAGAAGGGAAATAAAAGTTACTGTAGGGAATGTTTGTAAATGATATGAACCATTTGACCGGAGATTACAAGATTAGTAATATTTAGGAAATCTTTGTATAATTACTTTCTATCATTCAAATTATAACAACTTATATTGTATTATTTGCTCGAAATGAGAAATTGAATAAAACTTAAAGCCGTAGTAATAAAATTAACAAATAAAATATCTTTAACTTTTATACATACTATGGGAGTATTTTTAAATTTT
Source organism: Nicotiana obtusifolia (assembly GCA_002018475.1). NCBI lineage: Eukaryota > Viridiplantae > Streptophyta > Magnoliopsida > Solanales > Solanaceae > Nicotiana > Nicotiana obtusifolia. The sequence continues at coordinate 11,772 of MCJB01000556.1, read as the reverse complement.
CAAATAGCCATGCATTCTTTTATTTTACAAGTGTCCTATCTATTGCCAAATGGCCTAAAAAAATTTATTAGTTGGCTTCTTGCATGAAGCCTTAAAGCCAAGTGTTGAAGGGCTTTGACAAAGTGACTATGCAAATATACTATGTGTTTTTATGTATATAAGACTAGGACACTTGTTAATATTAAAGCGAAGTGGACTAATATATTTGGACAAGTGTTAAAAGGCTCTCCACACTTGTCATACATGCAATCTCCCTAATTGCTTATAAATAGGTTGTGGATTAGCCATCATACTCACTCACTTCTCAATCGAGAATTCATCTTGCGTCTTCCTTCTTTATAGTTAGCTAATCATTACTTTCTTCTTACAATCATTACCTATTATTAATAATTCTTCTCTGCAATATTTCAAACCGGCTGGATCCTGTATATTCTAAATAAATAAAGGTAGGCTTATTTAATCCTGGGGAGACATTTCACACTACTCAAATAGTTTCTTAGACAGTGCCTAACACGACTCAAGCCAATTAATGTATTTCTGCTCACAAATAATATTATTGCAGTATTATTGTTATTTTCCAGTGTCATTTCCCTACACAAACATAAATATAATTTAGTGATCGTCCAGTTGTATATATTTTTACTTTAATTTTTAAAGGTGGTTTATGTAAAATAGATATGGATAATTATTTACAAACTAGTAACAACAGCTAAGAAGAATTGCGCAAGTAGAAAATGAAGAAAAAATTGCTGTTGTTAGGTACAGATAGTTGGCGAAGAAAATTCTCCCCAAAGCCCCTCCTTTTTCTTCTCTCTCTATCTTTGAGCTGAGCTGAGAGAGAGAGAAGAACAACCTGACGACGAAGAAGACTTGTTTACTCTCTCGACACAGAGAGATCAATATAGACTTTCTCCTTAACTTTGTAAACTTGTATAAATGGATCAGATATTGAACAAGTTGGGTTCCTATTGGATAGGTCAGAAAGCCAACAAAGAGATCAATTCCGTCGGCGATGACATTAACGTACGTCCCTTTTTCTCTATTTTACTTCTTTCCCCAATTTGCATTTCTCTACTTTATGGGTTTTTGAGCACCACTAGGGTTTACTGTTTACACCAATAACCAATTCTGTTTATGTCTGATTTCCCGAGGATTTAATTCCGGGGTAGCTTAAACTACTTTTTGTTTGAATCACTAGATAGCACGTTCGATTTGATTGATTTACCATTAAAGATTAACTTTTTATGGTCACTGGTGGTGATATATGTACCCTCCTTTTGAATATGCTTAATTAGAAGTTTATTCTACTTAATTGCGTTTTTCTCTTTTAAACTGTTCTTTATTGTGAGCTTGTTTTTAGGGAAATTGTTTCAAATTTAGTCTCATGCCTCTAGAGAGAAAAGAATGGAAATTAATGTGATAATTATACATATGAGTGCCAACGGCATGGTGATAAAAAGTTTATTTAAAAGACATATGTCATGCATTTATTGGTTTGGCGGAAATACATATGCTGGTAACTTTTTTCCTGTGACATATTGTTGCTTGTCTACAAGTGAAGTGCCTTTGCTTGTTTCTCTAATAAGTACATTGCAACATCGTTTTGAGTTTAATCATGGAGGGATTACTTCGATTTTGTACTCCATTTGAACTGAACTTTAAGTGAGCTTTCTATCTAAGCCATGGTTTAGCTACTGATATGTTAGAGTGACATGAGGTTCTCCTGTATCCGATCTCACATACAGACGAATCTCTGAGGGAATATAGGGAGTAAGCTTCGTAGTTTCTTCATTAAACACATAGTTGGTGACATCATGAGGGAAAATACCTGCTGAAATGTCGTATTCCTTCTGCAAATGTCACAAGGCTTTTGCATTTTCCCTAAGAATCTATTGTTGAGTAGGGATGACTGATGAGTGAGCTGCTGAGTATGCTGGCATTTGGCAAAATAATAGCAAAGGAAAAAGGAGGTCAGGACTTGTACTCATGGGCATCCTTAAATAATTACCGGAAAAATGAAGCATCCTCCCCGTACTGATGAGCATCCTTAGATGATTACCGGAAAAATGAAGCATCCTCGAGAAATGAATCAGTGGTGTTCCCTATGAGTAAACGAAAAATTTGATATGAAAGATTTTTTGTGTATAACGTTTGAGAATGCAAATTCGTAAAAAATCTATTTGGATTAATCAAACCATCCAGCTAAGCACCTTAACCTGCTTTTCCTTTCAAGAGCAGGATGTCTGAGGAAATGACTCTCTCTGTAAGAGTGAATGAAATAGCGGGAAATAAATTATGAACAAAAGTGATGCCACAAAGATCTCATTTTTTTTTCTCATAGTCCAACACAACAACCACAGCTTGACAAACTTTTAATAAGTCTTGTTACCTCCCATATGTTAGTGTTTTGCTTATCAAGTTTTGGGCCAATACTCTATTATTTCCCATGAAATTTTTCTTCTCCTCAATGTTGCAAGGCAGGGCAAGACGGATTAGTATCTTTGCTGCAATCATCACTTGTTTAATTGTAGACAAAGATTGTTGGAGTGCTTGGGCATAAACTTTGTTGAATGACATCCTCTTTCTTTCCATTATTGCATTCTTGGATTTCAAAGCACAAGAAAATTTCTTATGCAAAATGGTAGAAAACATGCTCTGTGTCTTGACCTCCTTTGTTATTACAATAAGTGCACAATCAACATCCTATCATGCCATAGATCCCAAAAGCTGAAGCTTTACTGATGAATAGGAACTTATTTCCTGAAAATCTAGGTATAATGCTAGGATATGCTTTTCATCTCCTGTTTATTATACAGAACAATGCATATTAGTAGTATGAAAAGCATTTTACTGATGAAAGTTCAATATCCATCTTCAAGTTCCTGCACCGGTGAAAATATTAATTGAAATTTATGTAATAAATTAAAACAAGTTCCAATTTTATTCAAATATCGATGAGTGTCAATCTGCTTTTGAGCTGAGACTATTTAAGTAATACATGCCCTAACCAAAAGAAATATGTTTACTTTTTTTTTTTAAGTAAAACAAAATATGTTTACTATGTACGAGGGTGCTAAGACTCGGGTGAGGACAGTGGGAGGGGATTCGGAACACTTCCCGGTTATGATGGGGCTGCATCAGGTGTCAGCCCTCAGCCCATTTCTGTTTTCCCTAGCTATCGATGCGCTGACGCGTCACATTCAAGGGGAGGTGCCGTGGTGCATGTTATTTGCTGATGATATTGTATTGATTGATGAGACGCGTTGTGGCGTTAATGAGAGGTTAGAGGTATGGAGACAGACCTTGGAGTCTAAAGGTTTTAAGTTGAGCAGGACTAAAACAGAATACTTGGAGTGCAAGTTCAGTGGTGCGATTCAGGAAGAGGACGAAGACATGAGGCTCGATTCACAAGTCATCCCTAGGAGAGATAGTTTCAAGTACCTTGGGTCTATTATACAAGGAAATGGGGAGATTGACGAGGATGTCACGTACTGGGGCGGGATGGATAAAATGGAGGCACGCTTCTGGTATTTTGTATTATAAGAAATGTGCCACCAAAACTTAAAGGTAAGTTCTATAGAGCGGTGGTCAGACCGACTATGTTGTATGGTGCAGAGTGTTGGCCAGTCAAGAAATTCCATGTCCAGAAGATGAAGGTGACTGAGATAAGGATGTTGAGATGGATGTGCGGGCATACCAGGTTAGATAAAATTAGAAATGAAGTTATCCGGGACAAGGTGAGTGTGGCCCCTGTAGAGGATAAGATGCGGCTGAGACTTAGATGGTTCGGGCATGTAAAGAGGAGAGACACAGATGCTCCGGTGAGGAGGTGTGAGAGGCTGGCATGAGAGGGTCAACGAAGAGGTAGAGGCAGGCCGAAGAAGTATTGGAGAGAGGTGATTAGGCAAAATATAGCATTGCTCCAGCTCACCTATGACATGACCATGAATAGGAAGGTGTGGAGGCTGAAAATAAAGGTAAAGGGTTAGGTGGCCGAGTGTTGTCCTTGTTTGTAGCAGTAGCTTTGATACACCACTTGGTGTCTTTCGTGTTTTTTTCATATCCCTAGACTTCTGTTACTACTTGTTGTTGTCTTTTATTTCGGTTTCTTGATTGCATTACCTACTGCTAGTTTTGTATTTTTGCTTCGGTTGTCAGATCGGTTTGCTTGTTATTGCCTTTCCCCTCTCCCTGTCCTGAGCCGAGGTCTACTGGAAACAGCCTCTTTGCTTACTTAAAGGCAAGGGAAAGGTCTGCGTACACTCTACCTTCTCCAGACTCCACTTGTGGGATTACACTGAGTATGTTGTTGTTGTTGCAAAATATGTTTACTAATTTGCAATTTGCTCGGATAAACCATTTGGTTATTTTTTATTGATTTTGTTGAGATCGCTTCTGTGCATGGAATTTATCTCTTCTCGTCTTCTTTTTACATGTGTCTGAGACTTCTTCCCCTTTTTAAAATTAGTCCTTGCAAAGCAGTATTGAAGAAGGAAGCAAATGGCTGGTGAACAAGATTAAAGGTTAGTCTGCCTCCTCATTACTCTTTTAGCTCCTTTTGTCTTCTCTAAACTTTTACGTCTAACTCTGATGCTGTCTGGGTATTAGCGTGCTAGCAGGCCTCCCCCTAGTGAACATTAGGCTGGCACGGGAACAGGGAAATAAAATGTTTACCTTTTACTTCTTGTGTGGTGTGTCTCATGATGTATAGGATAGTGGATATTCAGGCTGCGGATTAAACTAGCTTGTGATAAACCATTGAATGTCCCGAAAAAAACTCTCTTTCAATCAACAAAATGAGAAATGGGGGAGAGATAAAAAAGGAGATCTTTATTGAAGAGGCTTTGCCTGAAATAGGACTAATGCAGAACACATCAAATTCTAGTTTTATCTCAGGAAAAATCAATTCTTTCTTGAAATGAAAAAGAAGCTAAGCTGTTACCTGGATGTTTTGACTAATTTACTAGTTAAATGTTTGATTTCTTAAAAAGTATACCCAAATATTTTCTCATATAGAATTCTTCATTTACTCGTAGAAACAAAATTGATTAATATAGTTGAAGATGCTGTCATTTTATTGGTAATAATCTAAGGACGTTCGTCAGTATCAGTCATGAGCGCTCTCTCTCTCTCTCTCTCTCTCTCTCTCTCTCTTATTCCTTTGCCAAAATAGTCAGGAGCTATCTCATCCCTGCTTTGCATTGGATTTGCAGGAAAAATGCAAAAGCCATTGCCAGAACTGCTGAAGGAGTATGACCTTCCAGTAGGCATCTTCCCTCGTGATGCCACCAACTATGAGTTTAATGAAGAAACCAAAAAGCTTACTGTATATATTCCCTCAGTATGTGAGGTTGGTTACAGGGATTCATCTGTATTACGCTTCTCCACAGATGTTACTGGGTACTTGGAGAAAGGAAAGCTAGCCGACATTGAAGGAATGAAAACAAAAGTGATGATGTGGGTAAAAGTTACTGCTATTTCATCTGAAAAATCAAAGCTTCATTTCACGGCTGGCTTGAAGAAAACCCGTAATAGGGAAGCTTATGAGGTTTTGAGAGATGGAGTCGCTGTAGATAAATTCTAGCGTTGTCAACTTGCTATGAATACTGAGATTGTCATCTATCTGTAAAGCCTTAAGAGCATTCTGGCTCTTCATTGCTTCTTTGTTTGAGTTGTTGTAGTTACGACTTCTCTGTGAAACAGTTGTGTGAATAATTTTGAATTTGGATTAAATTGTAATGTCAATAGCAAACTTATGAAACATAAATATGTGGTAAAACCAGATTTGGCATGTGTCAAAGTTGAGTCTCTTTTAGTTGGGGATCGTATCTATCTAGCTCTGTTCATTTTCATTGTCAGCAATAGAATGTAAACAAAAAGAGGAATGCAGCAGCCGGAATCGAAACCGTGGCAGGTACTATTCTACCACTAAATCACTGGTGCTGTCGTCTCGGTACATCTATTTGTATACACAAGACATTCGTAGTGCTAATACCACAACAGTTCTTATTAGCCTAAAAAAGATGAGGTTGTTATAGAGCTTAGGTATTAGGGTACCAAACTTCTTTAATTTTTCTTTTGTTTCATTGATCTTCCTGATAGTGCAAAGCTTGATCGTCTTTTTTCAATTTTTTGGAGTGTACTCTCAGCCTAATGAAAGGATAAATATATACTGTATTTGTTCCGGTAATACACTTTTAATATATAGTTTTGCAAAGCGAAGCCGTCCCAAATTCAATTTCCCTGAATAGTATTTTCTCGGTCCGTTGAGCGGTATGTATTTATTATATAACTGCATAATTGAAACGATAAACCAAGCTTTGGAACTTAGAGATGTATACTTTATGATATATCTGATGTTTAATGAATTATTCCTTTAATTAAGCCTCATTTTACCTTTATTGAATAACTCGAACCAAGAGCCGGAAAAGGAAATTATACTCAATGCCCTTAGTCTTGATTTTTTGTCTTCCACTTGTCCCATGGGCAAAAAGCTAAAAGTGTTGCCCATGGGAACTCTTTATCCTAAATTTCAAATAACAATTAAATTTATACGTGGTTTTAAGGATACGTGGTCTAATTTGATACAAATGCCGAATAATATAATGAAAGTTAAAATTAAGTGATAAATGAAAAGAACGCAAACCACCCGAGTTAGACGCTTTCGATCGTTGGTTGATCCTTCTTGGGCAGGGATTGATTATAGTAGAAATTGGAACAAGTTAATGATAAAATGATTCAAGAGAACAATATACCACTTTTTTTTTTTTTTTTATTTATTGATGATTGGAAAAGTGCCCCTCCAAATAATTAAACCCTCCCTTTATATCGT
>MCJB01000555.1:0-17726 GCA_002018475.1 Nicotiana obtusifolia | reverse complement strand
AGAAAAATGTTAGGCGTCATCACGGTCCCGAAGGTGGGAATTTTAATATAATAATGGAAGTGAGAAGGAAAAGAGAAGAATGAAAAGGGCTTTCACATAAAATAATGATTTGAATTGGATTCTCTTTTGTTACTAGCCTTACGATAATATTCTTTCTTTCTTAGCTTTATGTAAGGTTTGTGCAAAGGTTTATATATTTGGTATGTGCCTTGACCTGGCCTCGTCACTACTCTATTGAGTTTAGGCTTGATACTTGCTGGATACTGCTGTGGTGTACTCATACTATTCTTCTGCACATTTTTGTGCTGATCTCGGTACCTCAGAGTTGTTGATATTCCCGTTATTTGATCGGGCATGTCTGTGGAGACTTAAGGAAAGCCTCTTGTCGCGATTGCAGGCCTCAGAGCCACCTTCCAATATTTTCTTTATACTATTTGATTCTATTATGGAACAGTTGTATTTAGAGATTTTCTAGCAAACTATGTAGAGCTTAAGACTTTAACTACCGATTTAGGGAATTATAGAATATTTCTATTTCATATTCAATTAAATATTCGGTTGATTTATTGTTATTTCAACTGAACTGTTAAAACTGGCTGAAATTATTCTAACATCGGCTTGCCTAGCAAGTGAAATGTTAGGCGTCATCACGGTCCCGAAGGTGGGAATTTTAATATAATAATGGAAGTGAGAAGGAAAAGAGAAGAATGAAAAGGGCTTTCACATAAAATAATGATTTGAATTGGGTTCTCTTTTGTTACTAGCCTTACGATAATATTCTTTCTTTCTTAGCTTTATGTAAGGTTTGTACAAAGGTTTATATATTTGGTATGTGTCTTGATCTGGCCTCGTCACTACTCTATTGAGGTTAGGCTTGATACTTGCTGGATACCGCTGTGTTGTACTCATACTATTCTTCTGCACATTTTTGTGCTGATCCAGGTACCTCAGAGTTGTTGATATTCCCGTTATTTGATCGGGCATGTCTGTGGAGACTTAAGAAAAGCCTGTTGTCGCGATTGCAGGCCTTAGAGCCACCTTCCAATATTTTCTTTATACTATTTGATTCTATTATAGAACAGTTGTATTTAGAGATTTTCTAGCAAACTCTGTAGAGCTTAAGACTTGTACTACCAATTTTGGGAATTATAGAATATTTCTATTTCATATTCAATTAAATAATCGGTTGATTTATTATTATTTCAATTGAACTGTTAAAAATGGCTGAAATTATTCTAACAGTGGCTTGCCTAGCAAGTGAAATGTTAGGCGTCATCACGGCTCCGAAGGTGGGAATTTTCATATAATAACGGAAGTGAGAAGGAAAAGAGAAGAATGAAAAGGGCTTTCATATAAAAGAATGATTTGAATTGGATTCTCTTTTGTTACTAGCCTTACGATAATATTCTTTCTTTCTTAGCTTTATGTAAGTTTTGTACAGGACTATATATTTGGTATGTGTCTTGACCTGGCCTCGTCACTACTCTATTGAGTTTAGGCTTGATACTTGCTGGATACCGCTGTGGTGTACTCATACTATTCTTTTGCACATATTTGTGCTGATCCAGGTACCTCAGAGTTGTTGATATTCCCGTTATTTAATCGGGCATGTCTGTGGAGACTTAAGGAAAGCATGTTGTCGCGATTGCAGGCCTCAAAGCCACCTTCCAATATTTTCTCTATACTATTTGATTCTATTATGGAACGGTTGTATTTAGAGATTTCTAGCAAACTCTCTAGAGCTTAAGATTTGTACTACCGATTTTGGGAATTATAGAATATTTCTATTTCATATTCAATTAAATATTCGGTTGATTTATTATTATTTCAACAGAACTGTTAAGAATGGCTTAAATTATTCTAACGTTGGCTTGCCTAGCAAGTGAAATGTTAGGCGTCATCACGGTCCCGAAGGTGGGAATTTTAATATAATAATGGAAGTGAGAAGGAAAAGAGAAGAATGAAAAGGGCTTTCACATAAAATAATGATTTGAATTGGATTCTCTTTTGTTACTAGCCTTACGATAATATTCTTTCTTTCTTAGGTTTATGTAAGGTTTGTACAGGATTATATATTTGGTATGTGCCTTGACCTGGGCTCGTCACTACTCTATTGAGTTTAGGCTTGATACTTGCTGGATACCGCTGTGGTGTACTCATACTATTCTTCTGCACATTTTTGTGCTGATCTCGGTACCTCAGAGTTGTTGATATTCCCGTTATTTGATCGGGCATGTCTATGGAGACTTAAGGAAAGCATGTTGTCGCGATTGCAGGCCTCAGAGCCACCTTCCAATATTTTCGTTATACTATTTGATTCTATTATGGATCGGTTGTATTTAGAGATTTTCTAGCAAACTATGTAGAGCTTAAGACTTTAACTACCGATTTAGGGAATTATAGAATATTTCTATTTCATATTCAATTAAATATTCGGTTGATTTATTATTATTTCAACTGAACTGTTAAAAATGGCTGAAATTATTCTAACATCGGCTTGCCTAGAAAGTGAAATGTTAGGCGTCATCACGGTCCCGAAGGTGGGAATTTTAATATAATAATGGAAGTGAGAAGGAAAAGAGAAGAATGAAAAGGGCTTTAACATAAAAGAATGATTTGAATTGGATTCTCTTTTGTTACTAGCCTTACGATAATATTCTTTCTTTCTTAGCTTTATGTAAGGTTTGTACAAAGGTTTATATATTTGGTATGTGCCTTGACCTGGCCTCGTCACTACTCTATTGAGGTTAGGCTTGATACTTGCTGGATACCGCTGTGGTGTACTCATACTATTCTTCTGCACATTTTTGTGCTGATCCAGGTACCTCAGAGTTGTTGATATTCCCGTTATTTGATCGGGCATGTCTGTGGAGACTTAAGGAAAGCCTGTTGTCGCGATTGCAGGCCTCAGAGCCACCTTCCAATATTTTCTTTATACTATTTGATTCTATTATGGAACGGTTGTATTTAGAGATTTTCTAGCAAACTATGTAGAGCTTAAGACTTTAACTACCGATTTAGGGAATTATAGAATATTTCTATTTCATATTCAATTAAATATTCGGTTGATTTATTATTATTTCAACTGAACTGTTAAAAATGGCTAAAATTATTCTAACATCGGCTTGCCTAGAAAAATGTTAGGCGTCTCACGGTCCCGAAGGTGGGAATTTTAATATAATAATGGAAGTGAGAAGGAAAAGAGAAGAATGAAAAGGGCTTTCACATAAAATAATGATTTGAATTGGGTTCTCTTTTGTTACTAGCCTTACGATAATATTCTTTCTTTCTTAGCTTTATGTAAGGTTTGTACAAAGGTTTATATATTTGGTATGTGTCTGGCCTCGTCACTACTCTATTGAGGTTAGGCTTGATACTTGCTGGATACCGCTGTGTTGTACTCATACTATTCTTCTGCACATTTTTGTGCTGATCCAGGTACCTCAGAGTTGTTGATATTCCCGTTATTTGATCGGGCATGTCTGTGGAGACTCGAGTGAAAGGCTCTTTCCATGACATCCTATATAGTTGAAAGAATCAACAATAGTTTTTGTATGCATTATTATGTATTGTATCATAACCCTCAACTAAATAGGTTAGATACAATACATAATAATGCATACAAAAACTATTGTTGATTCTTTCAACTATATAGGATGTCATGGAAAGAGCCTTTCACTCGAGTCTCCACAGATATGGCCGATCAAATAATAGGAACATCAATAATTTTGAGGTACCTGGATCTGCACAAAAATATGCAGAAGAGTAGTATGAGTACACCACGGCAGTACTCAGTAAATATCAAGCCTAATCTCAATAGAGTACTGACGAGACCAGATTAAGACACCTACCAGATATATAAATATGTACAAACGTTACATAAAGCTAACAAGGAAAGAATATCATTGTAAGGCCAGTACAGAAGACTTTCCAATTCAAATCAACAATGAGAACACGGGTGTCAACGAGGAAACAATCAAGCAATTGAGCGACAACTTAGTCAGAATACAAATATAATATAAAAATGGCACGACATCACCCTTCGTGCTTTTACTCTCGTCCTTACCATAAAATGGCGATTAATTTAAACATAATTAAACACAATTCCAACTTAAACATAGTAAAGCGTCAAATGAGTTATTAAGCCAATTTAGGATTTAAATAAGGTAAAATAGTGGAGAAGTTGTACAACATAGAATGCATGACTCACACAAGAAGACCATATTAACAATACAGATATAGATATATATTATTTTTTATCTACGTTTTCTTCATTATCTAAAAAGATGTTACTTCTGTGAACTTGAATCATCAAGGTTTAACTAAATTTAAGTAAATCATCCAATCATAGAACAATAGTAAGTACTGTTGTATTCTTTAAGTTATTTTACAACTTTAACCGTATAACTATGTCATTTTAGAACGTTTATTACTTTTGAAACGTGTTTGGTAATATTTGGCATAAGATATTCATGCATCGCACTGTAACAACCCGACTTGTCGTTTTAAAAAATTATGCCTCGTTCAGCGACTTAAGATCTCAAGCAGCTTTGTAATGTATATTATGACTCGTGTGTGTGGTTGAGTTTGGTTTTCGGACGATTTGGGATCAAATTGAAAGAACAATTCTTATTTTAGAAGCTAAAATGAAAAGAGTTGAAACGAGTTTGATTTTTGAGCACACGACTCCGAGTTTGAAATTTGATGATGTCAATAGCTTCGTACGGTGATTTCGGACTTAGGAGTATGTCTGGATTTTAATTTGGGAGTCCGTAGGACAATTCGACGCATTTTCGTGAAAGTTGGAAAATAGAAGATTTTTAGAAAGTTTGACCGAGGAGTTGACTTTTTGATATCAGGATCGAAATCCAGTTCTGAAAATTTTCGTAGGTCCGTTATGTCATTTATGACTTGTGTGCAAAATTTGAGGTCAATCGGACTCGATTTGATAGGTTTTTTTTTTTGGTTGATTTGATAGGTTTCGACATCGAATGTAGAAGTTAGAATTTGTTAGTTTCATTAGGCTTGAATTGGGGTATGATTCGTGTTTTTAGCGTTGTTTGATGTGATTTGAGGCCTCGACTAAGTCCGTAATATGTTTAGGACTTGTTGGTATATTCGGATGGGGTCCCCAGTGGCTCGGGTGAGTTTCGGAATGCTTTCGTACCATTTCTATGTCGTTTCTAACTGCTGGAATTTGGCTACACAGTGTGCATCACAGAAATTTCTGTTGCACAGGGCTGATTTTGGAAGCTTATATCTTGCGATCTATAAGGAATTTGGAGATGATCAAACAAGAAAGTTGTAGACCTTTGAATCTAGTTTCCAGAAAGTTAAACCATTCATCATTCAGACATCGTATAAGAGAGTTATGTCCATTTCCGTATCAGCAAAAGTTGTTGTTATTCTGGGACTAAGGCAAATCGGAGGTGTCAAATGCGATTTATAAGTCACAAATATCAAATGAGACTTTCCTTGACAGATTCTTGGCTTCGGCCATTTTATCTTATTTGGAGCTATGGAGCTCGGATTGAAGCGATTTTTTAGGCGATTTTTTTTCCGGGAGATTTTCAAGGGAAACATCGGGGTAAGTGTTCTTAACTCAATTTTGGTCAAATTACCCAAATCTATTGCTATTTTTAGTATCTAATTGGTGATTTAAGTTGGAAAAATTGTGAAAATCCTTTAGTTTAGATTGAAGATTTGAGGGTAGAGTTGATGTCGGAATTTGGTAAAATTGGTGTGGTTGGACTTGTGGTTGAATGGACGTTCATATTGTGTTACTTTTGTAGGGTTCCGAGACATGGGCCCCGCGTGCGAATTTCGAATTTTATTGGAAAATTAGTATTTTCATATGGAATTTATTCCTATAAATTGTATTGACTTAATCGAATTAATTGTGAGTAGATTCGAGGCGTTCGGAGGCCGATTCACTAGGAAAAAGCATATTGGAATAAAGAATTACACGGTTTGAGGTAAGTGTCTTGTCTAACTTTGTGTGGGGGAAACCACCACTTAGGAATTGGGATGATAGTGTCATTCATGATTATGTGAAGGTCGTGTACGCGAGGTGATGAGTGCGTACATAACTTATATGTGGTATTTGACCGGTTTGGACTTTTATAATTGATTGTAAATATCGTTTCATGATTATATCTTTTGTTGTTAGAATTGTTTGTATGTGCTTTACTTGAGATTGTCAGCACATGTTCCATCCTTGTTGTCAAGTTTACCCTTATATGCTAACTATTGATTGTAATCACTAGTTGAATTCATGCTTTACCTGCTATATGCGTTAATTGTTAATCGATGCTCATGAATTGTGCATTGGTTTATGGATTGACATTTCCTTGTTATTTGATTTCGTGAGCTATCGTGTAACCTTTTTCATTAATTGTGATTTATTTGTGTAGCCTCATCATTTCTCTTGATTTTGTGGTATGCCGTAGTTGGTTGTAAATTGGTTGGTAATTATTGTGTTGGATCGAGTTGCACGCCGCAACAGATATGATTTAATATTGACTGGGATCGGATTGCACGCCGCAACATATATGATTTAATATTGAGTGGGATCGGGTTGCATGCCGCAATGAATATGATCTAATCTTGAGTGGGATCGGGTTGCACTCCGCAACAGATATGATTTAATATTGAGTGAGATTAGATTGCAGGCCGCAACAGATATGATTTAATATTGAGTGGGATCGGGTTGCACGCTGCAACATATATGATTTAATATTGAGCGGGATCGGGTTGCACGCCGCAATAGATATGATTTAATATTGAGGGGGATCGGGTTGCACGCCGCAGCAGATATCATATTGAGTGGGATCGGGTTACACGCCGCATCAGAGATCATTTAATATTGAGTGGGATCGGGTTGCAGCCCCCAACGGATATGATTTAACAATGAGAGGGATCGATTTGCGCGCCGCAACAAATATGATTATTATTGTGAGAGATCGGGTTGTATGCCGCAACAAATATACAAATATGAAAATATTGTGATATTAAGGTTAATTCCGATTGTGATTCTCATAATGTATTTCATGCTTGGACGGTTACTGTGATTTCTTAAATCACCTCATTATATTTTGATTATAATTAACTAACCGTCAATATATTAAAAATGGAACAACATGGACTTCTTGCGTGAGTTATGCATCCTTTGTGATATGTTATGTTGCTGAGAATTTAGCAGAGGTAAATGAAAATCTTTTCAAGCAGTTCCACTTGTGTGTCTTTCAAAAGTAAAACTCATATCTTATTCGAAGATTTACTAAATTAAATGGTGATTGTATTTTTACTCTAATTGATGTCTCAACCTTCTCATTATCTTATTGTTGTGTAATTTGCGTGAAAAATTATTATTTCGTTTTACTTTAATAAATCCCATATTTATCTCGTTAAAACTTGATTCAATGTCTTAGTTTGTATAAATACAATATTTTATCGGATCTCATATACTTCTAAACTAAACTCAATTGGTATTCTATTTATATGACCTCTCCACTATTTTACCTTATTAAATCCTAAATTGGCTTAGTGACTCAAGATGCTTCACAGTATTTAATTTTGAGAATTGTATTTAATTGTGTTTAAATTATTCATTGGTCATCTTGGTTAATATTGATACGGAAATTATATACATGGTAGCACAAGGTTTTTGCCGTGCAAAAGTGATTCAAAAAGATGTGGGCACAAGATGCCACTTGTGTAAGAATTGGAAGTCGTGAATCATGAACCGAGATTTCGAGGTACCTTGGGAATTATGTTGAAATACATGCATTATAAATAATTTAATTGATTGATTTGTCATATGATTCCTTGCTTGGACGCACTCATATATTATTTGATCTTTGACTATGTTGTTGCTTAATCACTTGATTGTTTTCTCGTTGCTACCCATGTTTCTATTGTTGATTTGTATTGAAAATTCTTCTGTTATTGGTCTTACATTGATATCCTTTCCTTTTTAGCTTATGTAGCATTTTGTACAGGTTTGGTTGGTATCTTGACCTAGTCTAGTCACTACTCTACCGAGGTTAGGCTTGATACTTACTGGGTAACGCTGTAGTGTACTCATTCTACTCTTCTGCATATTTTTGTGCAGATCCAGGTACCTTAGTATTGCTGATAATCTCGTTAACTGATTGGACATTGCTGTGGAGACTTAAGGTATACTTGCTGTCGCGTTCGCAGGCCTCAGAGTCACCTTCAGATATTTTTCCGCACTGTTGATTATGTTATGGAATAGTTGTATTTTATACATTTTTCTAGTAAACTCTGTAGAGCTTGTGACTTGTACTATCGATTTTGAAGTGGTAGGAAATTTCTATGTTTAAATTTGATTGATGAGCAGCTAAATCATTGAATAATGTAACATAAGATATGATTATGTACACATCCAGCTAGCTGGCCTTGATAATTTAAAATTCATAGTGCCAATATTATATTTGGCAATAATTCAGAGTTGTTAGTAGGCCTCATTCATTAATTAGTGTGTAATAAGAATCATTCTTCTCTTTTCCTTCTCACTAAGCATTGACTAAACTTCCATCGCCACAGAATGAAAGCTGTCTGCTCCTGAAAGGCGGAAGGTTCATCGCTTAACAACTGTAGGTCAGTGTTCTTTCTTACTTAAGGTTCATTGCTTACCCCTTTTCCAAACAAGTGGCAGCTTTTACTTCAATAACTTCTTTTTTCTAAATTAAATTAAGAGATTACAGTGTTTTGTTTCTGTAACTGATACTGATTGTAAATTCGTTGTTTCAATTATGTTGCTATATATGGGAATTTTAAATATTAATCATACAATGCGGAATTCTAAATTTTACTTTATAAATGTTTAATTGAACTGGGAATTTATAGATCTAGTTCTTCTTTTGTAATTACAGGCAATTTACAAATCTCTGTCAGAGAATTAAGAATTCCAAATGGTTCTTTTACTTTATAAGTGTTTGCACCCTTTTTTTCCTGATCGTTATGGTTTTTCGTCCACACTAATTGGTTTTTTATTGCTTACTGGAGATATGTCGTTGCTCTTACTAATGTTAGGCATACTACTCTTTGACATCAAGCATTTCAACCTCAACATATGTTGTGCGGACTCACCAAAATGATGCCGCATTTGTGTCGGATCCTCCAAAAATAGTACCCGGCAACATTTTCGGAGTATTCGAGCAACATACCTCAACAACCAGAAAATAGATCAAGCTAATTAGGATGGAGGATGTCAACATTGATGAGAGTGCTCCAACTCCTAGACCAACTACTCAAGTAACTGAAGAGGAACCTGTGGGGCTTGAGGATGATGCTGACAAGATAATTAAGCTACTGACCGGAGGAATAAGGGAACGGGATATTGTCTCTATTTTTGGCATGCCTGGTCTCGGAAAGACCACTTTGGCCAAAAAGATATTCAAAGATTCTTCTATTGGTTCTCACTTTGATGTTCGAGCATGGATTACCATTTCTCAATCATATGATGTGAGTGAGCTGTTGAGGAATATCTATAAGCAAGTGACAGGTGTTAAGTGCAATAGAGAAAAGAATAGCGACATAGCCGATATGTTGCGCAAGTGTTTAATGGGCAAAAGATATCTCATTGTCTTGGATGATGTATGGGAAGTCGAGGCATGGGATGAGTTACGATTATGTTTTCCAATCGGTAAACAAGGAAACAGAATCATGTTAACAACTCGACTTGAACATGTGGCAATGGGAGTCAAGCACTGTACCGATCCTTATTCCCCTCGATTCCTAACCACGGAAGCGAGCTGGAAATTGTTGGAGAAAAAAGCATTTCAAAAGGAAACTTGCCCTCCTGAATTCCAGGATGTTGGGGTACAAATTGCGGAAAATTGTAAAGGACTGCCTCTTACAGTTGTTTTGATTGGTGGAATTCTGGCAAAGAAAGAAAGGAATGTCTCAGAGTGGTATGAAGTTGTAAACAATTTAAAGTCTCATCTTGGAGCAGTTGAAAGTGAGAGCAACTTGGCAATACAATTAAGTTACTGCTATTTACCAGATCATTTGAGACATTGCCTTCTAACTATGGGAGTATTTAGGGAGGATGAAAAATTTGGAGCATCTAAATTGATGTTACTCTGGATGGCCGAAGGCCTCATTCAATGTAGTGATGAGAGAGGATTGGAGGAGGTAGCTGAAGGTTACTTGAGGGATATAATTTCTAGTAGCCTACTAATGGTTTCAAAGACGACCTTTGATGGCAAGGTGAAGTACTTGCAAATTCATGATCTAGTGCGTGACTTTGTCTTAAACAAAGCTAAAGAAGAAAAGTTCATGCAAGTTATAGGGACACATAACCAATATCAACCTTCATATGATGAGGAACATCGAGTGTGCATTCACCTCGACGATAAGCTTCGTCATGATTTGGAGAGATTCAACAACAAAGTAGATAGATTCCTCATAAGCGGCTCCAAAAAAGGAACATCTTTTGGACAAGATCTTAAATCGTTCTTTGTTACTAATAACGTGGATGATTTTCTTACTTATCAAAATTTTTGGAATAGTGAGTCTAGTTTTTACGGTCCTATTTCTGAAGAGTATTTATCTCGTTCCTATCATTTCTCGTCAGTTGGAGACTTAAGACTTCTTAGAGTGTTGGATTTCAAGAACTGCATTCTAGGGGATTATACGAATATAGTTGATATACTGCAATCACTAGTTTACCTGAGATACCTGGCAATGTGTTTCGAAAAGTTCTTTTTCGAGTGGGTATCACACATGTGCGACCTGGAAACTTTACTGGTGGATACTGAGGAAATAGTACTAGGGACACCTCATATTTGGAAGATGACGAAACTAAAGCATGTAGACCTAACAACACTCTTACCTCGTGAGATATTTGCAGTTTCTGAAGAAGGTCCGTCTAATTTGGAGAATCTAAGGGCATTTAGAGGCATGACTTTATTTCATGAGGATATAGAGTTAATTGAGAGGTTTCCCAATCTTCAAAAGCTTTACCTCGTAATAGCTGATACTGATATTGATGAAGCTAAGTCTCTCGTTCTGAAATTGGATGTTCTTACACTGCTTCAATCCCTCTTGCTTGGTTCGATGAGTAATATCACCAAGTATTATTTACCTTCAAGTCTCAAAGAGCTGATCCTCAACCGAGTTAATATACCAGCAAGTGCAACTTCCACAATCGCTGTGTTACCCAACCTTCAAAGACTGGTATTTCAAGGGTGTAGATTCGAGCAAGAGGAGTGGGACGTGAGAGATATGGAGTTCCCGGTACTCAAAATCTTAAAATTTCGAAGCATTGATCTTAGGGGATGGCATGTCTCAGAATCATCATCATTTCCCATGCTTGAGAGTTTAGTGCTAAGATCTGTTGAATTGCTTGAGAAGATTCCTGACAGTTTTGCGGATATTGGAACACTTACGTTAATCAAGGTGATCAATTGTGCTGATAATCTCAAGGCTTCAGCTTTGGAGATTAAGGAAGAAGTAGAAGCAACTACAGGATGTGACAACCTCAAGGTCTATATTTTTCCACATTACTCTCGGTATGTCTTTCTTTTCGCCCTTAATTTTTTTCTTGATGAACTAACTCAATTTATGAGTTTAATTCATTATGTTATAACTGCAGAATAGGTTTATATGTTATGTATGTTACATTAATCCGAACATATTGTTCTTGTTGTTATAATAAAGGGAACAAAAAGAAAAAGAAGAGGAATATGAAGAGGAAGAGAAAACGGAAGAAGTAGAAGAAGAAGAAGAAGCAGCAGCAGAAGTAGAAGCAGAAGAAAAAGAGAAGGGAGAAGAAGAAGCAGCAACATCAAAAGTAGAAGCCGAAAAGAAAGAGGATGAAGAGGATGAAGAAGAAGAGGAGAAGGAAGATGACAAACTAATAGAGCTTTCAGCATCATTTAAGACTTTCAATCTTGGTTACCTGACAGACTAAGCATATCGCGGGAGCTTAGTGCACTAGGCTGCTTGGTTACATGCTTTTTCTTCTCTTATAAAAGTTGTTTGGACATTTTCACCATTCATGTTATTCTGTGTAAAGCCTTATAAGTTTTGTACAATATGTCTAGCTAATTGGACAAGTATTATAGCTAATGTTGTTCATGCTTTTATAAACTAGTTTTAAGGTACGCGCTTTGCACATGTACACCAAATCAAAGAGTATAAGTATTTTTAAAAAATTACGTAAATACTATTAAAATATGTTTACGTTAAAAAAATTAAGACTTAAAATATATACTTTCTCACTACTAGAAATCCGGAAAAAAGCGATCACGAAAAGCGACTAAAGTTGGTCGCTTATTGGCCAAAAAGTGACCAAACCGACTAGGTCGATATTAAGCTGGTTCCTTTACCTTAGGGACCAAAATTGATCACCAATTAGCGACCAACTTTGGTCAAACTCAATAAAAGGAAGAATCTAACCACACATAAGTCGGTGAACGCCTTATTGTAGTTTTGATATATGAGTTTATTTGCTTTGGAAGTGGAGAGATTCTAGACGGACTTGTATTCATTAGTCACAAGAGTAATTTACATTTTCTGACTTCCCTTCACCAAATTAAGTGTCACTATTTATATGGGCCTCAACAAGAAATTCTACCTCCATCTTAATTCTTTGTCTTTTTAATATTTGCCCCTTTGTACTTTGCACGTTGATTCACTAAATGAAGAGTAAAGAGATAATTAAGCTTTATTGTTAATACTTACATATCAGTTGTCTCAAGTTCAAGAGTACATGCAGCCACAACATTCTAAAATTAAGATTAAGATCCTAACTTTGTTACCTTGTCGGTAAAAACTAACTCGTATCAAGTGTTTACGCCCCACTAATAAATGCATGGTAAAAGTTAGCACATTCACTTTTATCACTAAACTATGTTTAATTATTATATATATTTATACCTTATTAAACCACTTAACTATAGTTTGTTAATATAATTTGATATAAGCACTTAAAAGTGTTTCCCTTGTGTTGACCTCAGACTAACCCTAACTTATTGAAAAATATGAATAGCATATTTTGGAATATTTAGAGCAAATGAAGCCACAACCTTGGGAATGAAGATCAAGATACAAATATACTTCTCACGACCTCAAACTAGCCAACTATACTTAAAAAAGGAAAGTATCTCAAACGTGTAGAGTTGTCTCATGTGCAAGCAACATCCTAAAATCAAGATCTACATCCCTAAGTCCTCATTGACCTCGAAATAAATAAGTCATACTTTAATTTGTACAAATATATCAATAACAATTTAAACATATAGATTTATGCCATTAGTAATGGCACATGCAAACACAACCTTTGAAATCAAAGCAAACATATAGAATGGCCTTTGTGGCATGTGGGATGTGAAATTTCAAAGCAAACAAAGGAATAATGGCATGATTACTGGGCTTGTTTCAAGATATTCTTTTGTAATTGCAGAGTTCAACCTTGACCTAATTTTGTGAAACTCGTCTATTTATACAAAGCTGAAAATCTCAGACAAAAATGCCCCTCGGGAGGCTTTGCAGTCGCACAATTCCATGTACGGTCCGCAGATTTCTTCATCTGGCAGGAGCTGGAGTTCTGCGGCCGCACAATTCTGAACTGCGGCCACGGAGCAACTTTTCTGCGGTCCGCAAATTTAGAACTATGGCCGCAAGATATTCTTCTGTGGCCGCACAAGTCTTGTGCGGTCTACAATTCACTGAGGCTCTAGACTTGGTCTTTTTGCTACTCTCTGATCTTGACCTGCCTGCTAATGGTTCCTTCTTTGTTTGCGACCCAGATGGAATTCTGCGGTCCGCGATTTCGTCTGTTCCCTTTATTGCCTTGTGCTTAGAATGCTCTTTTTTTAGTCGGATTTCATTTCGGGGGCCTACTTTCCAGTATTCCTACAATTTTGCACAATTTCATTAGTTTCATAAACACAATTCAATATTTTTAGGCTAAAACAAAAGTTAAAAGGCACTAATAAGTAGTCAAAATCCCCATTTATCACACATCTAGGAGCATCTTGTCACTCATTATACCGGAGCATCTAGTCACTTAAACTTCAAGATTTATTTTCTTATATATCTACGCGCGTGTGTGTGTGTACAATTTATATAGCACATTTAAAAACAAATTTTATGGTGTTATAGTCAATTGAACTGCATTTCCAAAAATACATACTTACTAAAGCAGACGCATCATATCCTACACTAGTATTTTTTATGCAATAATTAACCAGACAAAATAAAAACTACTCACTAATGCAAGAGAAGGAGAAAACATAAATACGATAAGAATTAATTTACCATTATGTGTGTTTCAGGAATACTGGTTGATCAAGTTGCAGTGAATCAAGTTAAATAGCGCGTGATGTGTTATACTATATATATATATATATATATATATATATATATATATATATGTATATATACATATACTGACAGTGCAAGAAAATTTTACATTATTAGAGTACCTTTACATGTTGTGGCATGTGACATTTCTTATTTTTCGCAATTACAAATTCCTCATTATAAAGAGGCTTACCTATAGAATATTTTGGGTGATCGCATGGTGTAAAACATTATGTACCTTTTGAATGTAAAAAAAAACAAACTACTTATGCGAGAAAAGGAGAGCATATAAATACGATTAAATTAATTTACCAGCGATTAGAAAAACAATGAAGCAGAAAGCAGATGTGAGCGAATTAAGTGCCTCTACAGAGAAAGTCTCTACCTCCATCTTAATCTTTGTCTTTTTAATATTTGCCTCTTTGTACTTTGCACGTTGATTCACTAATGAAGAGTAAAGTGATAATTAAGATTTATTCTAAATGACAATTTAATACTTGCAGATCAGTTATCTTAAGTTCAAAAGTACATGCAGCCACAACCTTCGAAAATTAAAATCAAGATCCTAACTGTGCTGATGTTACCTTATCAGTAAAAACTAATCCGTATCCAGTGTTTAGGTCCAACTAATAAATGCATGGTAAAAGTTAGCACATTCACTTTTATCACTAAACTGTGGTTAATCATTATATATATATTTATACCTTATTAAATCACTTAACCTTAGTTAGTTAATATAATTTGATATAAACACTTAAGTTTTTACCTTGTGTTGACCTCAGACTAATCCTGACTTATTGAAAAATATGAATAGCATATTTTGAAACATTTAGATCAAATGAAGCCACAGCTTCCGTAATGAAGATCAAGATCCAAATATACTTCTCACGACCTCAAACTAACCAACTATACTTAAAAATGGAAAGCATATATCTCAAACGTGTAGAGTTGTCTCATGTGCAAGCATCATCCAAAAATCAAGATCTAGATCCCTAAGTCCTCATTGACCACGAAAGAACAAAGTCATTCTTTAATTTGTTCAAATATATCAATAACAATTTAAACGCATAGATTTATGTATGTCATTAGTAATAGCACATGAAAACAACCTCTGAAATTAAAGCAAACACATAGAATGGCCTTTGTGGCCTATGGAATGTGAAATTTCAAAGCAAACAAAGGAATAATGGGGTAATCACTAGACTTGTGATTCAAGATATTCTTTTGTAGAGGAAGCGTGAGACCTACATTGAGCATAAGGGTGGCAAACGGGTGGGTCGGGTCGGATATGGGCTGATCGCAAACTGGTGACGTAAAAACAGATAAATTATCCGGTCCGACCAATATTTAATACGGATAAAAAAGGATTAAGTGGTGGATATTATGGCCTTTCATATTATTCGTGTGTAACGACCTGAACGGTCGTTTTGAGTATTAACGTCACATTCTGTGGCTTAAGATCTCGACCACCTTCGTATTATGTGTTATGACTTGTGTGTGTGGCCGAGTTCGATTTTTGGATGATTTGGGATCAATTTGGAAGAAAGATTCTTGTTTTAGAAGCTTAAGCGTAAGAGTTGACCGGAATTTGAC
This sequence comes from Nicotiana obtusifolia, assembly GCA_002018475.1. Lineage (NCBI taxonomy): Eukaryota > Viridiplantae > Streptophyta > Magnoliopsida > Solanales > Solanaceae > Nicotiana > Nicotiana obtusifolia. The sequence continues at coordinate 1,796 of MCJB01000555.1, read as the reverse complement.
TTTTGTATAGACGACTCCGAAATGGCGTTTTGATGATTTCAATTGCTTTGTATGATGATTTTGGGCTTAGGCGTGCGCCCGGATTTGGATTTGCCCGTAGGGTAATTCAAAGCATTTCGGCCAAAATTGAAAGATTGAAGTTTTGGAAGGTTGAGAGGTTTGATCGAGAGTTGACTTTGGTGATATCGGGGTCGGCATGCGATTCTGAGAGTTGGATTAGCTCTGTTATGTCATTTGAAACTTGCATGCGAAATTTGATGTCATTCCGAGTTGATTTGATATGTTTCGGCGCGAGTTTTGGAAGCTGGAAGATTTGAAAATTCATGAGTTTGATTCGAGGTGCAATTTGTAGCTTTGGTGTTGTTTGATGTGATTTGAGGCCTTGGCTAAGTTCGTATCATATTTTAGGATGTGTTCGTATATTTGGTTGAGGTTTCGGGGGGCTCGTGTGTTTTGGATGTGCTACGGGTCATTTCTTCATGCTTTAGAGTTGCTGGTTTCTCGTGTGACTGTTGCTCTTCACGATCGCAAAGATGAAGCTGCGATCGCGAAGGGATTCTGGGAACTCAGTGTTTTTGTTCATCATGTTCGCGACATTTTGCACGCGATCACGTAAGGTCCAGTTGGTTTATGCCCCCATTCGTGATGCTTATTCCGCGTTCGCCACGAGTTGGAGCTGGAAAGGGCATCAGGAATTTGTTCTCCGCTTTCACATCATCGGGTTCGCGATCGCGTATTTGGAGGTAGTTATGTTTCGCGTTCGCATTTGTTTGTTCGCTTTCGCGTAGGGTTATTTTGGCAGACTTCGTTTTTGTGCTTCGCTATCGCGTGTAATTTTTCGCGATCGTGATGTGTTATAACTGGACAGAATATAAAAAGTACTCTAATTCAAGGGTTAGCCATTTTCATCATATTTTGAGTTGTGGACCTTGGATTGGAGCGATTCTTCGGGGGTTTTTCAGGCAAATCATTGGGGTAAGTGTTCTTCACCGGGAATTCATTATGTTTCATGATTCCATCTTTATTTTTATCATTAAATTAGTGGTTGAGTTGAGCAAAATGGGAAAATTTGTCAAAATCTTTTAAAATGAAAAATGAGGATTTGGAGGGCGATTCGTTATCGGAATTTGATAATTTTGGTATGGTTGTCACGACCCAAAATCCCAACCCGGTCGTGATGGCGCCTCTCGTGGGGACAAGGCAAGCCAAATCAATTCCATTTGCGTTCAATCAATTTAAATGACGCAATTTGACAACAAGAACATATTAACGATAAAGTGAGTCGAGGAATATGTGTATATATATAGTACCATCCCGACTACAGCCCTCAGATCGGGGTGTCACAAAGTCATGAGCCACTAGAGAAGGCCTAATGATAATATAACTATTACACTATTTTAAGTACAATTGTTTGAGGGAAACAAAATCAACAAAAGAAAAGAGTTACGAGGCTGCGGACGCCAGCAGCTACCTCGTAATCTCTGAAGCTCCGGTCCAATAGTAGTATTCAGTACCTCTGAGTGGGACCGCTAACGCCTGAATCTGCACACAAGGTGCAGGGAGTAAAGTGAGTACTTCCAACTCAGTGAGTAATAAAAGTAAATAAGAACTGAAGATAAGAAACATATATATCATTAAACAATCCACGTCGAAGCAATAATTCAAATCACATTCCACACCAATACGTGAAATAAGCAGAATAATCACAACACCAAAATGCAATGCAATGCAATGCGATGTGATGCTATGCCATGCCATGTGATGCTATGCCATGCCATGCTATGCAATGCTAGTCA
>MCJB01000554.1:17410-35784 GCA_002018475.1 Nicotiana obtusifolia | reverse complement strand
CATCAAGTTCCAGGCGTTACTTCACAAGATCTTCGAAAAGATGCCTGGAAGACAATTCTATGATTGATAAAGGATAATTGTCTTAATCCTTGCTAATCCCACCTTAATCCTCCATTACCAACCCAAAAAATCCTCAAAAATATACTACCCATGCTAAGACAAATTTCCACATCTTTCTATACTATCGTGGCCCCACTTTACGTTGTTTTCCTACCATAATCCTCCAAAAACACTCAAAAAATATCCTACCCTTGCCAAGACAAATTTCCACATCTTTCCATGCCATCCGGGCCCCACTTCACCTTGTTTTCACATGCCTCCACATGCCTCCACATGCTTCTTCACATGCAACACCGTACATTCACATGGCATCACATGCTTTCACATGCTACACCATGTATATTTCACCCCGTTCACATGCTTTCAAGTGTTTTTAGTGGTTTTGCCTAAAGTCCTTCACATGCCGAGAGGGACCCACTTGTAGATAGGTTTCCCATGTAAGATAGGTTTGCTTTATCTAGAATGTTTGTCTTGTAATAACCTCCTAGTCCTATATAAAGGAGGCCTTGTAGTAGTTGTAGGATCATCTTAGAAAAATCAGTAGATCTTAGAAAAAAGCTTAGAATTATCTTGTACTCTTTGTAAATCTCTTGTGATATATTTCATATGAGTTCTTTCTAAATTTCCCTCTTATTCTTTCTTTCGAATTGATGGAAAGGCCGGTCCATGTATGAAAATAGAGTAAGTGTACTCTTTGAAAGTTAGCTTATTATAGTACGGTCCATGTATGAAAATAGTGTAGGTGCACTCTTTGAAAGTTAGCTTATTGTAGTGCGAAAGTTTTCTGAGTTATGAACAGCTAACGTTGGTTATAGTACAAAAGTTTTCTGAGTTGTGTAGCTTGCCAAGGTTGAAGCCAGCCCCCTTTGTAGAAAAACTTTTGCGACTATAAACAAATTAACTGATTGTGTAGCTTGGCAAGAGCCAGCCCCCTAGTGTAGCTTGGCAAGAGCCAACCCCCTTTATTTGCAAAATGAACTAGCTGACCCACAAAACCTATACCATGATGTACCCTGCCTCCAAAATAAGGATCAGTAGATCCTCCCGGTCTACGAGGCCTCTTAGCCTCCTTGTCCTCTCTCTCCTAACCTCGCATACCCTCTAATTTGCGAGCGATCTCTACCACTTGCTGAAATTGAACATCCATCTCCAACTCCGAGCCATGCTAAATCGGATACCATAACTGAGCCCCTCAATGAACCTGCGTACTCACTCTCTAACTGTAGAAACCAAAGCAGGTGCATGCTTGGAAAAATCACTGAATCTAACAGCATACTCTGGCACTGACATAGTACCCTAGTGCAGCTGCTCGAACTCCGCGCGCCATGTATCCCAAAAGAGTCTGGGGAACAAACTCTCTCTAGAACATCTCTGAAAATTAGGTCCATGAAAGTGAAGCTGCATCGGCTGGGCTACCCTCCTCGTAAACCCGCCACCACTGATATGCTGCTCCTGATAGCTAAAATGTAGTAAAAGCAACCTCGTTAGTCTCCACAACGCCCATGGTGCGGAGAATACGATGACACTCCTCTTGAAAACCATGTGCATCCTCTGAAGCCAAACCATTGAAAGTACAAGGATGATACTTCTTGAACCTCTCAAGTCTAAGCTGCTCCTCCTCAGATGCCCCTGGCTTGACCTCAGGCTGAACCGGAATAACAGGTTGTGCTGGCCAGACACCTAAAACCTAACCAATATGTACTAGCTGCTCTGGAGGTACGAGCGGCGGGAGTCTGAGCTCCTCCCGCGGTCTGTGAAGTAGCTAGTGCAACCGGAATCAATCCCGCCTGAGCCAATGTACCAAACATGCTCAAGAACGATGCTAAACTCTCCTAAAGACACAGGGTAGCAACAGGCGCCTCTGGTGCCTATCCTCCAATAGGAGCTACTGGTGGCTCCTGAGCTGCTGCTTTGGTAGGTGCTCTAGCTGTAGCACGTGCTCCTCCTCGGCCTCTACCTCTGCCTCTGCCCCGTCCCCTAGCAACACCGACTCTAGGGGCAGCATCATCAGTAATTACAGCTCGTGTTCTCACCATTTGTGAGAGAATAGAAGGACAAAAGCTCAAACTCCGAAATCAATAAACTCGTACGTTAGGAATGAAAGAAGTGAAGTTTTCTTAATAGTTCAGTAGCCTCTCGAAGATAAGTACAGACGTCTTCTTACCGATCCACAAGACTCTACTAAACTTGCTTATGACTCGTAGCACCTATGAACCTAGAGCTCTGATACCAACTTGTCATGACCCAATTTTCCTCCGTAGGATGTCGTGATGGCACCTAGTCTCTAATATTAGGTAAGCCTAACACTTACTAAATTAAATGACAGAATTTAACCAAAACAACTATTAAACAAAAACAATATATTTCAATATAAAACCAACAATCCCAACATGATACAATATCTCAAAACCGGTAGTACAAGTCATAAGCTCTACTGAGTTCACTAGGAAATTTCTAAGTACAACTATTCCGGAATAGAAATATACTACACAAAATGAACTTCATAAGGTGACTCCGAGGCCTGCGAACACGACGGCAAATATACCTTGAAGTCTTCGTAGCAATATCTTATCAGCTATTTAATGATCAACAAACTCAGAAGTACCTGGATCTGCAAAAGAATGTGCAGAAAGCATAGAATGAGTACACCACAGTGGAACCCAGTAAGTGTCAAGACCTCAGTGAAGTAGTAACGAGGAACAACTAAGACACCTGCTAGGCAAAATAACCTGTACAAGTATAAATGTGAAACTAACAAGGAACAATATCAATATAAAGCTAAGTATGGTAAACGACAACAGCCAATAGTAACTAAAAGCAGCAATTATCAACAAGGAACAAACAAGTAATAACACCGTAGAGTAAGCTGAATACAGTCAAGGTCTGGTGAAACCAAGTAAGGAAAAACAGGTATCAACCAAATAAACAACCGCTGTCACACAAGATTTATACAAGAACTTTCCCGAGGCACCACACCTCATCACCAGTATTCATGGGTCCCAAATCACGAACCCTAATCACTTGGCATCTTGTGCCCCCATAACAAATCACAATCGCACGGACAACTCAGGTGTTGCACGGACAACTCATGTGCCAATACCATAATGCCTCATATCTGCACGGACGACTCACATGCTAAGAGAGTGACAATACCTCATATTCGCACGGACAACTCATGTGCCAATAACAGAAATATCTCATATCCGCACGGACAACTCACGCGCCAATAGTACAACTCACGCACAGAAGACAAGTATGCAAGAGTACATGTAAATGATCAATAAGAATCAAGGCTCATCTTCTCGGACTAGTATGCTTGTGCAAGTGTTCTATCACAACTCGAGTCAACAAGTAAGATCAGAGACAACAAATGGTACATAGGAAATAACACAACAAAACATAAAATGCATGACTCACACAGAGTAGGCACACCACTTCACAAATATTATCAACAACAATGCCCCAAGGCCATCACAATTCATCACAAATCATCCCCGACATAGCCTCATTGCCTCGCCATCTGCGCAACAATAAAGTAAATTCCCGCCTTGTCTCCCCACATGCGCATAATAATATTCCCACCTTGTCTCGCCACATGTGGAAACCCACATATATCCTGCATTGTCACACCACATGTGCAAATATCAATATTAACCATAGTATGGACAACTCACTTGCGAACACCCCGACAATCCTCTCAACAATACCACGTGTGCCAAAAACATAAAACAATATAAGAACTCGCACCACATGTGCCCATATGCCACCACATTTCCTTAAAAATAATTTCAATACCACAGCCACCACATAGACCTAGGATCGACAACACTGAGTACAACAATAACAATAATAACCCGGTAGTACGGCAAGTAAATCAACAAAAGAATTACAAAAGCACAATGAAACGGAAGAACAAGCTCATAATGAAAGACATAACAAGTAATAATGACTTCAAAAAATAACTCAACAATAGGAGAGAAAATGTATATCAACAATATCAAATAAGAATAACTCAACAATAAGATAGATAACATGTAACAACGATTTTAAATAAGAATAACTCAACAATAAGATAGATAACGTGTAACAACGATATCAAATAAAAATAACTCAACAATAGAAAATAACACGTAACAATGATTTCAAATAAGAATAACTCAAAAATAAGAGAGATAATGTGTAACAACGATATCAAATAAGAATAACTCAACAATGGGATAGATAACATGTAACAATTATTTCAAATAAGAATAACTCAACAATAAGAGAGGCAACATGTAACAACAATTTCAAGTAAGGATAAATCACAATGAAAGAGACAACATGTAATAAAAGAGGCAACAACTCCAATTAAAGCATATAAGAGTATATTTGGCAACAAAGGGTAGAACATGAACCAATCAACTTCAAATAAGTCATCTAAGGGTAAATTTAGCAATGGAGGATATAACATGATAAGGGAACTTTATTTTATGGTGCATAAGAAACCTAAGAGTCTAAAACGGCCAAGTTTCTATATATAAGCCGTGTACATGCTTGTCGTCTCGTGTACATGTATTCACGTAGTTCAAATAGTGCAAACAACCCAATTCCTACGGGGTAGTTTTCCCACACAACATTAGGCAAGATACTTACCTCAAAAGCCCTTAAGCAATACTCTAAAATAGCTTTTCCTTTACAGTTCACCTCTACTCGGCTCAAATCTAACCAATCGACTTAATAACATCAAATAATGCAACAGAAATCAATTTCAATAATAAAGCTATGATCTTTACACAATTTCTCAAAAGTCAACCCCGAGCCCGCCCGGTCAAAACCCGGGTCCAAAGGTAGATTCCGACTATCCATGACTCCACGAGTTCATATATGTGATTAGTTTCAAAATTCGAGTCCAATTTGACTCTCAAATCCCAAATTTTAATTTTTCAAAACATAGACAAAGTTTTTCAAAATTCCCCTTTGATTCTCATAATATTGATGTTAAATCTCATATATAATCATGTAAAATAGTTGGAAATTGATCAAAATCACTTACCCAATGATTGTAGATGAAAATCCTCTCTCCAAATCGTTTCCTGGCAAGTCTAGGGTTCAAAATATGAAAGAATGAGCTAAAATCCGAAATTCCAACTCTTAACCCAGCTGCAGATGTCGCATTTTCGACCAAAAGTTCGCAATTGCAGATGTTCGCAATTGCGACCACATGTTCGCAATTGCGACCAAATGTTTGCAAAAGCAGTAGTTCGCAATTGCGAAGTACCAGCACCAGCAATCCAAACTTCACCGAAATGATCTGAATCCTCCCTAAAACTCATCCGGGACCTCCCGGACACAAACTATATATGCATTTCAATCACGAAACACGCTACGGACCTGCTCGCTCACTCAAAATACTAAAAGAGGTCGTCTTGACCCGATATTGACCATGGTCAAACTCAAAATTTCTTAACTTAACTAATCTCACAACCAATGATCCAAAACACACCCAAGCCCCTCGGGACCCCGTCAAATCATACCAACAAGTCCCAAAACATAACACGAACCTACTTGAGGACTCAAATCCCAATACATAACATCAAAACCACGAATCGCACCTCAATTCAAGCTTAATGAACTATGAACTTTAAACTTCTACAACTCTCCCTTAAATCATATCAAATCAACCTAGAATGACGTCAAGTTTTGCATGCAAGTTCCAAATGACACAACAGAGCTATTATAACTCTTAGAATCGCAATTTGAACCTGATATCAACAAGGTCAACTCCCGGTCAAACCTCTCAATCTTCTAAACCTTCAACTTTCCAACTTTTGCCAAATCAACCTACGGACCTCCAAATCCAAATTCGGCATAGGCCTGAGTCCAAAATCACCATTCGAAGCTATTGCAATCATCAAAACGCCATTCCGAAGTCATCAACACAAAAGTCAAACTCCGATCAACTCTTGTCGCTTAAGCTTCTAAAACAAGAATCATTCTTCCAAATCAACTCCGAATCATCCAAAAACCGAATTCGGCCACACACACAAGTCATAACACACAATACAAAGCTACTTAAGACCTTAAGCCACTGAACGAAATGCTAATTCTCAAAATGACCGGTCGGGTCGTTATAGTTGCCTCTAATCTTGATACATCTCGGTGGTACCCGGATGAATGGAATACCGCAAACTGTGGGCCTCCTCAAGAATCAACTCACGCAACCCATCTACATTGGGCACACAAATCCAATCCTGCATCTGTAACACCCCATCATCTCCAATAGAAACCTCCTTAGCATCATCGTGTTGTACGTGTCCTTAAGGACAAGCGAATAGGGGTCGTCATACTGATGCTCTCTGATGCGCTCATAGAAACAAGACCGAGAAACCACACAAGTAAGAACTCGTCTAGGTTCCGAAACATCTAACCTCACGAACTGATTGGCCAAAGCCTGAAAATCTAATGTTAGCGGTCTTTCACCAACTGGATTATAGGTTATCTATACTTATAGCCTTTCTAATCAAGGCATCGGCCATGGCATTGGCCTTTTCCCGAGATGATACAAAATGGTGATATCATAGTCTTTTAGCAGCTCCAACCACCTCCATTGCCTCAAGTTTAGATCCTTCTGCTTAAACAAGTGATGTAGACTCCGATGATTTGCAAATACCTCACAAGACGCGCCGTAGAGATAATGCCTCCAAATCTTCAATGCATGAACAATGGCTGCCAACTCTAAATCATGAACGGGGTAGTTATTCTCTTGGGGCTTCAACTGGCACGAAGCATAGGCAATCACCCTACCTTCCTGCATCAAGACACACCCAATACCAATCCGGGGGGCATCACAATAAACTGTATATGAACCCGATGTTGAAGGTAAAACTAGAACTAGAGCTATTATCAAGGCAGCCTTGAGCTTCTAAAAGCTCTCCTCACACTCATTAGACACCTGAATGGGGAACCTTTCTAGGTCAATCTAGTCAAAGGTGAGACATGGACGAGAAACCCTCTACAAAACGATGATAATATCCAGCCAAGCCAAGAAAATTCCGGATCTTCGTAGCTGACGACGGACTGGGCCAACTCTGAACCGCCTCAATCTTTTTCGAATCTATCTTGATCCCGTCACAGGACACCACGTGCCCCAAAAACGCCACAGAATCAAGCCAGAACTCACACTTGGAGAATTTAGCATAAAATTTCTTCTCCCTCAAGGTGTGGAGTACAATCATTAGATGATGCTCATGATCCGCCTGGCTGCGTGAGTACACCAGTATATCATCAATTAATACTATGACAAAAGAATCAAGATATGGCTGAAATACACTATTCATCAGATGCATAAATGTTGATGGGGCATTGGTCAGCCCAAAAGACATCACAAGAGACTCGTATTGACCATAGCGGCTCTTGAATGCTATCTTCGGAATTTCAGAATCTCGAATCTTTAAATGGTGATACCCAGACCTTAAATCAATCTTAAAGAACAATCTAGCACCCTGAAATTGGTCAAATAAGTCATCAATGCACAGTAGCGGGTACTTGTTCTTAATTGTAACTTTGTTCAACTGTTTGTAATCAATGCACATCCGCATAGTACCATCCTTCTTCTTCACAAACAGAACCGGTGCTCCCCAAGGCAACACATGGGCCTAATGAATCCCTTATCAAGTAGCTCCTGAAGTTGTTCCTTTAATTCCTTCAACTCTGCTTGTGCAAACAATACGGAGGAATAGAGATGGGCTGAGTGCCTGGAATCAGATCAATACCAAAATCAATGTCCCTATCGGGTGTCATGCCCGACATATCTACAGGAAACATATCTGGAAAGTCTCTTACAACCGAAACGGACTCAATTGTAGGAGTATCGGCACTAACATCCCTCACAAAGGCCAAATTGCCAAACATCCTTTTTCAACCATCCGTTGAGCCTTCAAGTATAAAATCACTCTACTGGGAACATAATCCAGGGAACCTCTCCACTCAACCCTAGGCAACCCCGGCATCACCAACATCACGGTCTTAGCGTGATAATCTAGAATAGCATGACATGGTGACAACCAATCCATGCCTAAAATCACGTCAAAATCAACCATACTAAGCAGCAAAAGATCAACTCTCATCTCTAATCCCCTAATATTCACCACACACTATCGATACACACGATCCACAATAATAGAATTACCTACCGGGGTAGATACATGAACATGCTTAACTAAAGAATTACGGGGCATATCCGAATAGCGAGCAAAGTACGATGATACATATGAATAAGTGGAACCCTGTGATCACTACATCTGAAGCAACTGCCTCTGGCCTAGCGAAAAAAGTATAGCATCGAGCCTGACCACCACTTGATCGACCTCCCCCTCAAGGATGACCTCAAACTGCTTGAGTCCCACCCCGAGATGGCTGAAGGGGTGGTGAAATAACTAGTGCGAAAGTCATAGCCTGACCTCTCTGTTGAATTGGACCTCTCATAAGACAGGGGGAATACCTCCTCACATGCCTAACTCTCCACACTTGTAGCAACCTCGATCTACAAATGACGGCAGGGACCGAACCAGACCTCGAGAACCAGAATAGCCACTAGAAGAATCAGGTACTGACAAACCCGAAATTGATGAAGCACGGGATGAACTCCGAGCTGGGAGAGCACTGAAAGATGACTGACCCGGATGAGCACTGTATGAACCATGACTAGCTGATGCACCATCATGAACTAGACAAGCCATCTAAGCAAGCCTGTAAGGATAACCCCTGCTGTGATGGGACTGTCCCCCAGATGAGGCACTGCTGAAACCACCTGAACTATGAGTCCTCTTGGCCTCGCGCTCCTTATGCTCTTGACTGCGAACTAGCTCTAAGTGTCTAGCAATATCAACCACCGGATCAAACCTTGCACCCGTCGCCACCTCCCGAGCCATAATGAAGCGTAATCCATAGTTGAGGCCATTAATGAACCTCCTAATCTTCTCCCTCTAAGTGGGAACCAACCATACTGCATGACAAAACGACTCTACAAACCTCATCTCATACTAAGTCACGGTCATACCTTCCTGGCGTAGCTGCTCAAACTACCTACACAACTCATCTCTACGAGTCCGTGGGACAAACTTCTCTAAAAAGAGAACCGGGAACTCATGCCATGTAAGTGCTGCTGCATCGACTGGCTGGCCCAACTCATAGGCCTCTTACTATTTGTAGGCTACCCCTGTCAGCTGAAAAGTAGTAAATAAAACTCTACTGGTCTCCAAAATACCCGCTGTGTGAAGGATCGTGTGGCACCTGTCTATAAAATCCTGAGCATCCTCTGACTCTACCCCACTGAACTCTGGAGGCTTAAGCCTCCCAAATCGCTCCAGTTTCTTTTGCTCCTCATCATTCATAGGCGGGCCAACTTGGGCCCGAGCAGCTGTAATCGGCTGGGCTGGTAGTACCCCCGGTGTTTGGAGTCCTTGAGCTACCTGCTCAGGAGTACGAGCGGCAGAAGTCTGGGAACCTCCCCCAGCCTATGAAGTGGCTAGTGCAGCTAGAACTGAGACTGCCTGTGCCAGACTCGTGCACACAGTCAAAATCTGGGCTAAGGCCTCCTGAAGGCCTGAGATCATAATAGGCACAGCTGATGCCTGAGCTGGTCCCACCGGCCCAACAACATCTGGTATCTGCTCCTCAGTTGGAGCAACTGGTGGCTCCGCTGCTCTGGCTGTAATACGAGCCACACCTCAGCCTCTACCATGGCTCCGGCCTCTCGCAGCCCTAGTTTGTGGTACTGGTGACCGTCCACCTGATCCAGTCGCACGTGTCCTCACCATCTGTGAGAGAATAGTAGAGTTAAGGTTTAAACTTCAAAAATAACAAATTCGCACAATAAGAATGCAAGAAAGTGAAGTTTCCTAATAGTTCGGTAGCCTCTCGAAGATAAGTACAGACGTCTCAGTACCTATCCGCAAGGCTCTACTAAACCTGCTCATGACTCATGAGACCTAAGTAACTTAGGGCTCTGATACCAATTTGTCATGACCCAAAATCCCAATCTACCGTGATGGCGCCTAACACACTTACTAGGCAAGCCGACAAATTGCATAACAGCTAAAGATTTGGATAAAACATGGTTTAATAAACTCAAGTGCGAAAATAACATAAATATCTGATAAAATAAACTGGATCACTACTACAGCCATCCCAAAATCTGGTGTCAACGAGTACATAAGCACTACTAAGTATCAACATAAACAAAACTCTAGTACAACTGTCTAAGTAATAGAACAGTACTGAAGAGAATAAAAGGAAGGAAAGTCAAGGTTTGCGGGCGTCATAGCAGCTACCTCAAAGTCTCCTAGAAGATACTAGTACAGATCTAGCAATCACCTCATCCAGATGTACTTGGATGTGCACACGAAGTATAGAGTGTAGTATGAGTACAACCGACCCCATATACTCAATAAGTAACAGAACTAACCTTGGGCTAAAAGTAGTGACGAGCTCAAAAAAATACAATCAGAACCAATATAATGACAACACGGGTATGATAATGACAATGACAATGACAGTAAATACCTGAGAGAAACTTCCATAATCAGCTCGTTCATGGTACAAAAACTTAGACATGCTTCCAAGTTCAACAATTAAAATCCAACACTGATAAGAATATGTCAAGTATAGCTAGATGAAGAATGGTACATCTCTATGCCTACATGTCAATATGCATATCAAATGTATGATTTCACGATGGTGTTCTCAAGTACTCACACTCTTGGAATACTCAATCTATCTGCCAAATGCCCATACAAACTACCCACACAATCACTCAACACTATACAGGTGCCTGATATCAATGCCCCTCACCAAAGCAAGTGTATATGTATATCATTGTGCCTGTGCTCACTGCTGGTATGTTAAACTCCGAACGGGCGGATCCTACCCAAGCGCTAATATAAAGCCTATAAGGTATGCTTTGGCGTGCAGCCCGATCCATAATAATAAAAAGCCAATAAGGCCTGCTGCGATGTGCAGCCGGATCCACAATAACACTCGCAACCCAACTCTCAGGCCCATCTCAGTCATCCATCTCTCAAGTCTCAAGGGCTCACAATATTGTACTACTCAGCCCGAAAATAATATGTGATGTAACAGTAAATGATGACAGGGACTGAGATATGATATGCAAAAGAAGGATCATGACTAAGTACATAGTTGCAATTAAAGTAGATATCTCAAAACAGCAGAAATAACCTCACTAGGTCTCAACAGAATAAGCACATAGCCTAAACATGATTTCTAACAGGGATCACAGTTCAATTAATCTAACAAGTGAGGATTTTACAGATAGAACAAGGCTTGATAACAACACAGTACAAAAGAATCAACCGGGTCATGATTACCACAGTGCACGCCCACACGCACATCATCTAGCATGTGTGTCACCCCAACACAATACAAATAACACATTTTATAGGGATAAATACCCTCAATTCCAAGTTTAGAAGTGTTACTCACCTCAAAGCGCGTAACTCACTACTCCAACAAGCCCTTGCCTCGCGAATCGGCCTCCGAATGACTCCAATCTAGTCACAAACAACTTAATATAATTGATACAAGCTATAGGAATCGATTATATACGACAAAGCTAAGATCTTTAACCAAAATCAAAAAGACAGCTTCAGGCCCACACCTCAGAACCAGGCAAAATTCACAAATCCGAACATCCATTACGAGTCCAACTATACCAAAATCATCCAAGTCCAACCACAAATGGACCCTCAAATCCCCAAATCTTACTTTCCAATACATAGTCCAAAAATTCCCAAATTTCACCTCAAACATAAACAATCTAGGTGTAAAAATCAATGGATAAACAATAATTATCAATAAAAGTGATGAAGCTTCAATTATCTCTTCAATTATAGTGAAAACCCTCTCAAAAATCGCCCCTGTCCGAGCTCCTCAGGTCCAAAAATGAGAGAAAACATGAAACCCTCATTTAAATCCTTCTGCCCAGGCATCTCGCATCTGCGGACTCAGCAGCCGCACCTGCGATTCCCCTTCTGCGAAGAAATCTTCGCTTCTGCGAAGAAATCTTCGCTTCTGCGAAGTCCACTTAACCTCCTGAGCTAGCACACCTACGGTCCCCTCTTCGCACCTGTGGGAATGCTTATGCGGTTGCACTATCGCTCCTACGCTCCCACACCTGCGGTGCCCTTCCGCTTCTGCAACTTCACGCTATCCTGCCCATTGTCGCTTCTGCGGACCTTCTTGTGCAGAAGCGCATCCACTTTTGCGGAATAACCTTCGCACCTGCGGTCCCAGGCTTCCTTTCCAAACCTCGCATCTGCGCATGCCTGGCCGCTTCTGCGGCTTCGCACCTGCGGCCAAAACCTCGCAGGTGCAATCACACCAGAACTGAAACTAACATATTTTCTCCAAGTCCAAACCTCAATCCGATTTTAATTCAAATCACACTCGAGGCCCCCGGAACCCTATCCAAACATACCAACACGTCCTAAAACACTATACGAACTTAGTCGAAGCCTCAAATCATACTAAACAATATCAAAATCACGAATCGCACCTCTATTCAAGCCTAACGAAAGTAATGAATTTCCAACTTCTAAAACCAATGCTGAAACCAATCAAACCAATTCCGATTGACCTCAAGTTTTGCACACAAGTCATAAATGATATAACAGACCTATTCCAACTCCCGGAACTAGAATCCGAGCCCGGTATCAATAAAGCAACTCTCGATCAAACCTCTCAATCTTCCAAACCTTTGCAACTTTCGCCAATTCAAGTCAAAACGACCTACGGACCTCCAAATCAATATTTGGATCTACTCTTAAGTCCAAATTCACCATAGAAAGCTATCGGAACTACCAAAACTCCATTTCGGAGTCGTCTACACAAAAGTCAAATTCCGGTCCACTCAACCTTGGGACTAACTATCCTAATTCACTCCGAAACATCCCCGAAACTAAACAAACTACCCCGGCAAGTCACATAGCTACAATGAGTATAAAAGTAGCGATATATGGGAAAACGGGGCTACAATACACAAAACGACCAACCGGATCGTTACAGCGGGTTGGGGGTGGTGGTGTGAGGAGGGTTCGCTAGGGATAGGATGGGCTGATGCATGGGGTTGGTGGGTGGGAGAGGGGTGTCGGGGTGGGGGTAAGTGGATGTGGGCGGGGTGAGATCAGAGTGCTAGGTGGTAGGTTGGGGTCTGGGGGTCCGAGGTCGCGAGGTGTGGATTGGGAGGTGGCAATAGGGGTGGGGAAGGTTGTAAGAGAGTTTTGAAAAATATTTTTCCTCCTATTGGTAGGGTGAAAAGTGTTTAGAAAAATATTTTCAATTACATTTAAGTCAACTAAATATGAAAAAATTTAAAAATATTTTTCAGAAATATTATCTTTCATACCAAACACATCATATCAAGGAAAGGAGTTTTGTGCCTAAGAATACAGAAAACAAAAGGATTGTTGGTTCTACGTTCTAGGAAAGGAAATTATAGGAATAAAAAGGGAAATTACTTTATATTAAAGAGTTTCCTTTGGTGGATGATAAATTGATACATGAAAAGATAAAGAGAGAGTTGCTCAGGTAATACAACTTCCATATTCAATCCTGATATCATGAGTTCGAATCACTAACGGATCAAATGGGAAGTTCCTGAGAAGGGTTAAGAAAAGGTCGCCCATCAAAGTAATAATGGATCCCATTAATAATCTTTTATATCCAGCATATAATTGTACAAAATTCTATCATCGTGTAAATAAAAGGAAATAATTTAAGGGAAAAAAAAAAAGAAGAGAAAATGCTTTAATGAGAAGAAATATTAATGTTTTTGACTAATAATATATTAGGAAAAAAGGAGATCAGACGGAAAAAACACAAGATAAGGTAGATACATGTCATTCTCAACCTACCAAGAAACAGAAAGTAGAAAAAGCGTCCAGAAAAAATGCAAAGAGTCTTGATACACTGGACCTACCAATTAAAGTAATATACTTGTATTTGATTTTTCATACATAATTTGGCCAATAAAATTACTGTTTCTATGCCATTCTTGTACTATATACTTAATATTCTTATACCAGCAAAAACTCGTCATTAAGGGAACATACAATATTATAATTGACAGCTAACTGTATTTTTATATTACCTTATCCAAAAGCAAATTGTACCGCTTATCCACTTAGCAATTGTTGGTTATAATATCAGCGTAATATTATTATTTTTTTTGTTTACAAGTTTTGAAGATATATTTTCCAATAATATCTATAAAAAAGATGACACACTTTGTAGTATATGTGCAAATTTTTTATGACTTGATCTATGTTTATAAAAGTAAGATTTAGAGGGAAAACTTTGCATAAAAGAAGATACATATGATCAATCTACGAGTACGTTATCACTTAATCCTCTACCTACTAGAATTTTAAAAGCAAAAAGTTTCTCAAATACAAAAAAATTAATATCAATCTTTAAACAAAAAAAATGAAGTGTGGAAGGAGTGACATATTAGAAGAGTAAAAACTAGTAAGACTTGAATAAATTTTAATGGATTGAAGGACACTATTTTTTTGGTAGTTAGATTGAAGGACTTTCAAATTAGTTTGAGTGAGGAAAATCAACTGTTCGTGGAAGTTGGAACACGTGAATATGATTTTTAGAGAAAAACAAAAAAGAAATTTTCTTGTTTATGAACTGCTTAGACTTTATTACCCCAACAACATACTGTAATTCAAACCAACAAAAACGAAAAGCCAAAATAAAACTCTTATTCCTTCAATCTTCCCTCCTCCAGCAAATTTCGGGTTTTTAAGATCAGTTACTCCTACTGTATAATCTCTTTCCTTTTTTTCTCCATATGTACCTTATATGACACTCATATATCCATATATGTACATGACTACATATAAATTGCTAAAGATGTTTGGTTTAGAGCAAGGCAAAATCAACAGAAAGTTTTGATTCTTCACATTGGTTAAAAAAAAGGGGTTTTGGGTTTCACTTGTTAGGGGATTGTTGGTGCTATGGCTACTGCGGAAGCCCTTTATGTGATTCCTTCAGCTGTTCTACGTAACCTTTCTGATAAGCTCTACGAGAAGCGCAAGAATGCTGCTTTGGAGGTATACTTTTCTCCGTTTCCCAAATTTTGTGTTATGCTCTTAAGCTTAAGTTGTATGCACTGACTACTATTTACACATTCGGATCATTTGAAAGGCACATCCAATTTATGTGAGGGTGTATGAAATTTAAAAAAGAAAATCTTTGAAGCTTATGGTCTAAAACAAATCATAAATACTTTTTGGCTATAACCATCTCATTAAGAGTAAATTAGGAAGTTTAAAGTTAAAGTATTTCTAAATATAAAAAGGTGTGGTTCTTTTCGAAACAGTAAATATCACAGTAAATTGGGATAGAGGGAGTAGCATTGATTGGTCTACCTAGAACAGATGATGAAAAGTAACCTGTTATAATATGTTAAATTAGACTGATGGTGTAAAAATGTTCATTACACTGATAGTGTGTATAACTTAAATCCTATATTCTTCTGTGTTTGGAATATTGAGAATTGATATGGCCTACTTAACTAGTTTCAATTTCATGCATAGTTGATGTTACTGTATTGTGTCCTTGTAATTGGAATATTGGTATTTTTTGGTTGTTCAAGATTTTGTTGTTCTTTTGGCATTTATGTGTAGTTGGAAGGGATTGTTAAGCAATTGGCTGTAGCGGGTGATCATGACAAGATTACAGCTGTAATCAATTTGTTGACACAAGAATATACCTACTCGCCTCAAGCTAATAACCGGAAAGTGAGTCTGAGTTTTATTCATAATTTGTTTGGTATGATGCAAAAAATGTCTTTTCCTGGAGATTATTTTTCTTGATTAAATGATTTTCCAATGTTTGGTTACCTTAAAGTGTGGAAAATGATTTGGAGCATATTATCTGCCAAAAGGAAGAAAATGACTTTTATTGCATGGGTGTAAATCATTTTTTACAAATGGCTCAACTCTTATTCCAGCACTTGTTTCAAGCAAAAATTGGATATTGTTGTTAAAACCGGGACTACTCTCCAACTCATGCCATTATGTACACAATCATGCTCTTGTTCGGATCAAATCACTGTCAAACAGTGGCAGAGGCAGTATTTTCAGTAAGGGGGTTCAAAAAAGAAAAAGGTTAAAAAAGATTGTAGCTAGTGGGAATTGAACCAATGACTTTACAAAAGTTTTGAACCCCTTGACCACTAAGCTATGCTTTTGGACTGTGTCGAGGGGCTTCAAAACATAATATATAAAGGTAAAAAACAGATCTTGCCTTATACATACAGTGTAATTTTTCGGCGAAGGGGGTTCGGGTGAACCCCGTTCCGCCCCCTAAATCCGCCCCTGCTGTCAAATGATCCAGAAATTGATTTGCTGAAATAAAACATTTTCTACAAAAAGGATTTCCCTTCAGACCAGAGGCACTTGTCTAACTTGTCTTCATTTAGTTTGTAAAGTGAGTTGGTCATTTGTCTTCCCTGTTCGATTTTGTGTTTAGGGAGGGTTGATCGGATTGGCTGCCGCAACAGTCGGTTTGACTTCAGAAGCAGCACAGCACCTTGAGGTAGTGTGATGAAATCTGAAAATTTCCTTTCAATTTTGTGCAGATGTGAGAGAATAATTGTGAGTTTTGAGTGCCATGATTTAGCAATCGGAAAGTTTGACGGTCTTGGTCCATGAAAATTTACTGTATTAGTTAAAGAGAAAATTTATTATGGGATGTGGATGCACCATATAAGTTTGAGACACCTATAAAAAGTGCTACATCCATTCACAAATAGATAGAGAACCTTTTTTCTATTCGTGCAGTTAAAATATTCTATTTTGACCATGACTTCTTTTTCCTTGATTAATAAGCAAAAAGTTTCATTATTGATCCAAAACCCATGCACTAAGATAGGTCTGGTCAAATGAGGAAAAGCTTACAGTGGATACTTAGGAACCCAGAGACGAGGAAGGGGAGTGGCCTAGCCATGAATCTTGCCAAAACTTATCTTCCTACCATCTCCAACTTCTAGCTGCTAATTTGTTTCAAAATTTGGCAAAGCTTCCTATTGTAATTAAACACCAGCACCGCTGGAGTAGTGAACTCTTTTTGCACACCTTTGCTAGATACCCCATATTTCTGCTGCACTATACTTCTCCATAAAGTTGTGTTGTCATTGATAAATTTCCATAACCATTTGGTCATCAAGCTTTGATTGTGTGCTTCTAGATTCTTACACCTAAACCACTTATCTTATTGTTCATTATAACTGTCTCTCATTTTCTCTTTGATCAGTAAAGTAAAATTTTATTTAAAATAAACAGTACAAGAGTGTACAGTATGAAGTACAAAACAGACAAAATTTTACATTTTTCTCCGCTATATATTTATTTTCTGCAAGTATGAATTCATGACAGAGAGGTAAGCTGTAAGTGTTTGCGACAATGGTCTATGATAGAGAGGTGTGTGTGTGAGATAAGAGAGTTAAGCCTTTTTGTCCTCGATAAATAGGTAAGCTATTCCTTTACCTGAAACGAGAAAAACTTGAGGTTCAGCTGCTCAGGCCCTTGTTGATGAAACTCCAATCGTTTGCTGTGTACAAAAGAAGGAATGAACACTTTCACAATGTAATTTTATTATTTTTCTGATGCATGCTTCCAAATTGTTTTTAGCTTCAATGGCTTCTTCATTGACATACAGGTGGTTCTATATGTATCGCTTTGGGAGTTTAATGATTGTATTTTTGGGCTATACTGCTGAGTAGTCTACTATTCTCTTTATGCAATTTACTTACCCTCCGGATGCGATGTTCCAGCAAATTGTGCCGTCAGTCTTGAACTCTTTCTCGGATCAAGATAGCAGAGTTCGATATTATGCATGCGAAGCTCTCTATAACATTGCAAAGGTGAGGCTTATAAAAGAGCTTGTGCTAAGATTTTTCTTTTTATCGTGGTTTTTGGACTTTACCCATGTGACTTCTGTAGGTTGTGCGAGGAGATTTCATTGTGTTCTTCAATCAAATTTTTGATGCTTTATGTAAGCTTTCAGCCGATTCAGATGCCAATGTGCAGAGTGCTGCTCATCTTTTGGATAGTCTTGTGAAGGTAAAACAAGCCTTTTTGCACTCTTAAATGTTTTACTTCGTTTCAAAATTTTAAGGTACTGATTGTAGAAGGAAGGAGTATCAGAGGAATATGAATGGAATATTGTTTAGAAAGATAATGAAATTGACTTGTTAAGTGAACTACAATAAAGAGGAGGATAGAAAGTTTCTATTTTGGGGG
>MCJB01000554.1:0-17204 GCA_002018475.1 Nicotiana obtusifolia | reverse complement strand
AGGGGTTTGGGGGGGAGGGGAGTCTAAAGACAAAGTCAGAGTATTTGTGGTTATCAGGAGGGGTTGTTGCTGGTATTCTTTTGCAGTTAGAAGATCTCTCTTTCTCTCTTTTTTCCTTCTTTTTTATGTTCTTGTTATCCACAGTACATTTTGGTGGAGCCCTGGATGTTGGTGATATGGGAGTACCCCCCTCCTTTTTAGCAAATAGTTATTTTGATAAAAGCTTTTTAGCAAGTGTGATATTTTGACTGATCAATCTTGAATGCTAACATTGTTTTGCACTTTTTTTGGGATGCAGGACATTGTCACGGAGGGCGATCAATTTAGGTGTGTTTTCAACTAGCGATATCTTCATACTTGGGGTCAATTTTAGTTGTTAGTTTGATCAAGTATTATTTAATAGATTTAATTGTACATAACGTTTCTTACTCAGCATTGAAGAATTTATTCCATTATTGAGAGAGAGAATGAATGTCCTCAACCCTTATGTCCGCCAGTTTCTCGTTGGTTGGATCACGGTTCTAGACAGTGTTCCAGATATTGATATGCTCGGTTTTCTTCCTGATTTTCTTGATGGTAAGTGCTTGTGTTTAGAGCTCCAAAGTTCTAAAATGTGCTGTTGAATGTTCTGTTTCCGCATGTTATCTTATTTGACATGATGAACTGCAGGATTGTTTAATATGTTGAGTGATTCCAGCCACGAAATACGGCAACAAGCTGATTCTGCACTTTCAGAGTTTCTACAAGAGATTAAGAACTCTCCAGTAAGATTTCTTCCATGCATGGTATGTTAAGCTTTCTAGTGACGGAGTGGTGAGATTCCTGAAAAAAACAAAAAAAGAAAATCATACCTTGTGATTTTCTTTCTCCTAACAGCATTGTTGAGTTGTTAAGTGACAGATATGTGGGTATCGGTATGTCTAGTTTCAGATATGGCTCGCTGTTATTAGCTTTTGTTTTTTGAGTACTTGTGTAATGGATCTCTATCTGTATGCCATATAGGTATCTTTTCCTCCAGTTTATTTTTGTTAATCCTTTCCAAATAAGATTATATTTTTTTCCCCTAAAAAAATCAGAAACAAAAATAAGAAATTAAACATATATAATTTGTTTAAAGGAAATTTTTTTTGCAACTCGTCTAACTTGAACAATGCTGATCTTGAAGTCTGTAGATTATGGTCGCATGGCTGAGATACTGGTTCAAAGATCAGGTTCACAGGATGAATTTACGCGGCTGACCGCTGTCACTTGGGTAAGGACCCTGGCATCTGTAATTGCTTGTGCATGATGTAATTGAATGCTTCACCTTCTATTAACGGGAGTTCTATCTGCCCTGGCTTGGGTTTCATTGGTGTTAACTAATTTTCTAATTGGTTTATTTGGTCAATCAATTTAACCAGATTATTTGCTCTGCAGATAAATGAGTTTGTGAAACTGGGTGGAGACCAACTTGTCCCTTATTATGCTGACATTCTGGGTGCAATTTTGCCCTGTATATCTGATAAAGAAGAGAAAATAAGAGTCGTAAGTGGAAATAGCCTCTTTTATTTTGGTATTTGAGTTTATCGCCTTCTAGTCCCTTGGCGTAACTGGTAAAGTTGGTGCCATGTGACTAGGAGGTCACGGGTTTAAGTCGTGGAAACAGCCTCTTGCAGAAATGCAGGGTAAAAACAGATCCTTGTGGTCCGACTCTTCCCTGACCCCGCATATAGCGGGAGCTTAGTGCACGGGGCAGCCCTTTTTCTAGTCCCGCCTTCACTGTTCTTGCTTCTCTGTGTTCCTTGTTTTTCTTTGTTTTTCACTTTTCTCTTCTGTTGTTCTGGCCTTTAGGTTGCACGTGAAACGAATGAAGAACTTCGAGGAATCAAGGCCGACCCGGCTGAGGGATTTGATGTAGGAGCAATTCTCTCCATTGCTAGGAGGTATGAAGTTACATATATAGGGAAATCTGGTATTTAATGAGTTGACAAAAGTTTTCAGATGTTGATATTCACTGTTGTTGACTAAAATGGTTTGCATAATGCATGCAATTCAAAATTTATTGTTACCTTTATGTTTTCTGTTTATCAGGCAGTTGTCAAGTGAATGGGAGGCAACACGTATTGAAGCATTACACTGGATGTCAACCCTGCTAAATAGACATCGGTCAGAGGTAAAGACAAGCACTTGGATCATGGTCTCCTTTATTGTTTTGCTTGATGACCATGTTCTCTCACCATCTTGAAGGGTATTGTAATTTGAAACTTGTTTGAGTGTGTACTACTTATAGCATGTTTGGCCCAACTTCTAAAATCTGCTTATTTTGATAAGTGTTTTTTCCAAAAGTACTTTTCAAAACAGCACTTTTGAGCAGTAATTAGTGTTTGGCCAAGCTGTTGAAAACTGCTTCTAAGTGTATTTTTCTCAAAAGTGCTTCTCAGAAAAGTATTTTTGAAGAAAAGCTACATTTTTCTGCTTCTCAAAAACTGCTTCTGCTTCTCCTCAAAAGCACTTTTTTTCCTTCTAAAAGCTTGGCCAAAACCTCAATTTTTTGCCAAAAGCACTTTTGGCCCAAAAAAAAAAACTTGGTCAAACGGGCTATTAGGCTATTTTACCTATGTATAGGCAGTGAAGTTTTGCTTATGTTGTGTGATGGAGAGGTACTAAGAGCTTGCTGAACTACGTACTAAGGGGTTGTTTGGTTCAAATTCAGGATATTCCAGGATTATAATTTTAGGATTATAACCTGGATAACCAATCCCGCCTTCTATATGCAATAAGTTATGCCAAGATTTTGGTACAAATATAATATTGGTTTTAGCTAATGCGTCCAACCAAACACAGGATAAATTTAATCCCAAAATTTATAATGGGATAACCTACCTAATCTCTTGAACCAATTAGGAGCCCTGCTAGTTCGTGTTTTGGTAGATGCTTTTTAATGAATAATATCATGAGATTGCTACAAGAGAACGCTCATCATCATTGAACCTACAATTCCTTTGATTAACAACATGTTTATTTAGGAAAATTGAATCAATTGGTAGGGGCAAGTGCACAATCTGCGGGTTCAGTCGAACCTCGTAACTTTGGCTCAAACAACTGTGTATGTGTTAAGAAATCTACTAAATATGTACAAATATTAAATTCCGAACCTAGTAATTCACATGATCTTTGAGTTCAGTACCAAACCCATAAACTTCAAATCCTGGATCTGCCTCTGTAACGTTGGAGTGGCCGTGCTATGGCTTAGGAGGAAAAACCTCTGTTCCTTGCTTTTTATAGTTCTTGTTAGAATTTTTCTAGATGACAATGGTTCAGATTAATTTGTGCACTTCGACTAATCCATCGGGGGTCTACTTGCTACTACGACCCTCAAGCATAGGTTCCAAATAGACCTACTCACGAAGTTTGGAGCACACTGTGCTTACTTTGAAACTTATAGCTGGGATTTGAACTTGGGATATCAGGTTCTTTTATGTTGGATTGTCAGAGTTATAGTGTAAGAAGATTAGAAGTCTTTAAGTTGGATATTATTCAGCATTAGACAAATATGATATGTATCTATTATATCTAGCACAAGTACGTAGGTGTGGAGGTTGTTCCAGAGCCACAGTATCTCCTGTACTAGGTTTCTTGTGCACAGATCAACATTCTCTATATGGTTGTTTTGTATCATAGTTTCATCTGTTAATGTCTTATTCTGTTTAAGTAAAAGCTTGTCATCAGTAGCTGACAATATTTTGTATACGTGTTCATTTTGAGGTATACCAGTGTGCTCATTGTTTAGAATATTATTATCACATAAAGTTGTTGCCTCATGGATTTGGAGTAAATATTACAAATTCGAAATATCATTTTCATGTTTAGTCCTGCTTTTAGAACTAATATATTATGTCCAATATGGGTTAAGTTCATTACTCAGATTTGGAGAAGAACACGTATAATCAGTCAATCAATATTTGCTGCCGTGATTTACATGTATTTGGTTTTGTAACTTTGGAAGGATGACTGACCATCTAATTTTTTCATTTATTTATTTATTTTTGGGGGAACAGGTCTTAGTTTTTCTGAATGATGTCCTCGACACTCTTCTGAAGGCACTCTCAGATCCCTCCGACGAGGTATTTTCTGCTACTATATTTAAATTTGATGTCTCACTGATTTAACCCTAATTGCCCAAATGTCATTGCTTGAAACAATTATTTATTAGCTGCACTTTTGTTGATTGGACCAACAGATATATCCATGTCTTTCAGCTTTGTGTGGCAGCAGACTGTGTTTCTTTAGGGATTCTATGAGCCATTTATTAGCTTTTGAGTCTTGATTTTGACTTGTGTATATGCCTAATGGGCTATGGCACTGGTTTGGTTCCTCTGGCGTAGTTCCCCTGCAAAGTTTAGCTGTACAACTTCCTTTCCCTACCATGAAGCACCAACTAAGTTTTCTTTTCTCATTTTGTTGATCCTTGAGATTATTACCATTGTAGTCATCCTAGTTTCTTGATTTCCTCAAACCCATGTTTAATGGAATTTTAGGACATTCTGGATTCGTAACTGTTTGCTTCTTTGCATGATAACTGGACCATCTGCTGATGGTCTAACTGGACTATGGCTTTTTGAACTATGTAAAATTTGGATGTTGTTTCTGAGTTCTTTTCCATGAATATCCTCTTTTGGGGAATGAATGCAAGTATAATCATTATGACTCTGATATGGACTCAGAAATAGACTCAGAAAAAAATGAGAATGATCAAACATAGTGGGCTACATATTTGGATAGAAGATTCTCTTTGGACCTTTTTCCTTACCTAACTCAACTCTTATTCTCAGAGAAAAAGAAAGAATTTGATGAATGTTCATCTTCCGCTTGTTCATGGGTGTTTAAATGGTTATGTTTGCAATTGACTTTAGTTACTTCTGATTGATATTACTTAACCAAATAAGCTATAGATTGAGATAAATTGTCATCTATCCTGTTTCAGTTTTTCTTTTGTTCCTCCTTTTTGGTTGGTGGGGTTAAAACTCTCTTTTCCCTCTTTTCTCGGATTGGTAAAGTTTCTACTCTAATGAGTCTTTTTCTTGTGTATGGGAAAAAATTCTGAAGAGTTTTTCCGCCGAGTTTGCCAACCATATTATCTTTGTATGGACCTGCACATCCTTCAAACTGATTCCATCAAAATTTTCTGGTAATTTTCTGCCAGGTAGTGCTTTTGGTGCTTGAGGTGCATGCATGCATAGCTCAGGATCCACAACACTTCCGCCAGCTTGTTGTTTTCCTAGTTCACAACTTTCAGCTTGATTACTCTCTCCTGGAGAAGTAAGTATTGTTTGTTCAACTTTTAATGTGTCTATGTTCACTGCATTCTATCCGATCTTAGTGTTCTAATTTCCTTTCAGACGTGGAGCTTTAATAGTTCGTCGGCTATGTGTACTTCTGGATGCTAAAAGAGTTTATCTTGAACTGTCCACAATACTTGAAGGGGACTCAGATTTGGAGTTTGCATCTATCATGGTTCAGGTTTTATTCTAATCATTTCGCATGAGACTGACTATGCCCTTTAAATGTTTTGAAATAATGCAATGACAGAGAGATATTAGGCTTCGTTTGACTTAACTAGTACTCCCTCTGTTTCATTTTATGTGAACCTGTTCAAAGACTTTTGGAACTTGTGGTCTTAAACAAGCTATGGCATTTATGTGGCTGTAAAATCATGACATTACGGGTAAAATAAAAATTTGAAATTAAAGTGTTTCTAAATATAGAAAGATGTCATTCTTTTTGGAACAAACTAAAAAGAAAAGATTGTCAAATAAAATAGAACAGAGGGAGTAATAAGTATTGGTATCAAAGAACTGTCCAGCTCAGTCTCTTGACTCTGCTTGACAGTGTGTCTCAGAATTGATATATGTTTTAACGTTGTAAATTTCCATAACCTGTGTGTGCTTCTTTTTTGTTTCAGGCCTTAAATTTGGTTTTACTTACTTCATCCGAGTTGTCCCACCTCCGAGATCTTCTTAAACAATCATTAATCAATGCTGCTGGGAAAGACTTATTTCTTTCTTTGTATGCATCATGGTGCCATTCACCGATAGCAATAATAAGCCTTTGCCTGTTAGTTCAGGTAAGACTGAATTTTCTCTCATGGCTCTATCAAGCCATTGCTCCTTTTATCTTGCACTGTATCAATGTGGGTCTATGTCTTTTTTTGGATTGCATGACAGGCATATCAGCATGCAAGTTCTGTTATCCAATCTTTGGTTGAGGAAGACATCAATGCCAAGTTCTTAGTCCAACTAGATAAATTGATCCACCTTCTGGAGACCCCGACCTTTGCTTACCTCAGACTGCAGGTATTTTGAAGTATTTCTCCTTTTATTGAGTTCTAAACATAGAACTTTGGATTCATTTACCACAATGTTGGTTCTTTGTGTTCCACAGGAAAGTAATAGTCATCCTTTCAGTAGTTTGATTTTCCTTTTACTGTGGGAAGATTTTCGTGGAAGAGGTAACCTAAAACCAAAAAACATCCGATTGTTTCCAGCATTTCTAATTGGTTGAGGAAATGAGTTGTCTCCCTGTATGGTCATGGGCGATTCTCACTTCATGAGCTAGCTCTTGACCCTAGGTCCATTTCGTATCATGGTATCAGAGCTTTGGCTGTGCAACATACCGTTGGCATCGGGAAGGTAGAAATCGTCATCGTGCAATTTTTCGGTTCTGTAAAGGTACATCATTTCAGGATTAGCAAGGTAACAAGCAGAGATCTTGGGTTTGAGTCTCACCCCCACCTAGTCAAGTAAAAGAATTCTCACGTGTTTGGCTCGTGAAAAAGAATCAAGTTCAGACGTAAGAGAGCATCTTGAAGGCATAAGTAAATAAAATGTGCTCTCTCTATCAGGTTAAGCTTTTAGATGAAATGGTTGCACTATTTAAAGCCACCACAAGTTTCATCACCCTCTGATGAGCAAACCCTAGTGAACTGCTCCATCAGACTCCATCGCTCGCGGATCCACATGAAGGTCTTGATCCAGCGAGTGCGTCAGGTTAACGCGCAGGCACGTGAAGGCTTTTCCGCGCATCTTCAAAGGCTGATCTCTTCTCCTTATGGGTTGCCTACTCATTCCGACACAACCCATCCCATTTTCGGTTGTCTCCGATCACCAGAAGTAGTTAGTACTTCAAGTTACTTTTCTGACTAGACCCATTCTTGTTATTGGTACCCGGGTCCCTATGTTATGTTATCACACTCAAGTTAACCAAGCGTGGGCGTGCCAGGGAGGAGGAAGTGGGGTTGTTATATTGTTCCACATAGGTTGAGGAAATAGGTTGTTGTCTCCTTATATGGTCTTGGAAACTCCTTGCTTCATGAGCTAGCTTTTGGAGTTGAGTTAGACCCAATGTCCATTTCTTGTCAACCTATTTCTCTTTTACCTATTTCAAGATGCATGAGTTGTTCCCTTTATTTGGTACAATCATAATAGTGGTGCTCTGGCGTAACTGGTAAAGTTGCTACCATGTGACCATGAGGTCAGGGGTTCAAGTCGTGGAAAAAGCTTCTTGCAAAAATGCAGGGTAAGGCTGCGTACTATAGACCCTTGTGGTCCGGCCCTTCCCCGAACCCTGCGCATAGCGGGAGCTTTGTGCACCAGGCTGTCCTTTTATAGTAGTGGTGCTCTGGCAAATTATTTTGTGATAGATGATGAGCAATGCAGATTGAGGAAAAAAGAAAATACACTTTCTATTAGCCTTTAGGATTAAGTGCATTTCATTCGTTTTTGGTTCCGAGAAGTACTTTTTAAAGTGTTCAAAAGACTTGCAAAAATTTACCTGCCTGGCAAATGAACAAGACAAAAAGAAAGAACAAATTGGAGTTGAAAACTCATGTTGTAACGGGTGGAACTCTTTTTTTAGTTGTCTTTGGTTATATAGAAGCTAGAGTTAATTGGATAAACTCATGTTCTTGTTCGTGATGTCAGGTACAAGTTAATTGTCTTTTTTCTTGAAAGCCTTTTGTGGAGCATCTTAATAGTTATTTCCTTGCAGCTTCTTGAACCTGGAAGATACATATGGTTGTTAAAAGCCTTGTACGGTCTACTGATGCTGCTACCCCAGGTAATGATGCCGATTAATTTCTCCTATGTGAGCACGAGTTGGTGGTCATTGCACCTGATCACTTTAATATATAACCAAAATTTGAGAAGTGCTAAAGAAAGTCACTTGTAGATGTATAGCAGACATGTCTTTTTTTTTTTTTTTGCTTGTCATCGTCATTCCTACTTAACTATCTGACATGGTGTGTGCTATGAGAGCATGTTGATTACTGTTGCATGCTAAATATCCAAAACTACTCTTAAACATCCCATGGTTTATATGCCATTTTGTTAGCTAATCTAAAACATTTTTTGTCAATTTCGTGCAGCAAAGTGCAGCATTTAAGATTCTTCGTACTAGGTTGAAAACTGTGCCTTCATACTCCTTTAAGGAAGAACAGTTAAGACGAACTTCATCTGGGAGTCCTTATTCTCAAAATAATCATGGGGAAGGTGGATCAAATTTTCCCGAGGATGGCAACCTGAATGAAAATTCTTATGATATGCATACTGGAATAAATTTTGCTTCGAGACTGCAGCACTTTATGCAGATTCAGCATCAACATCGCTTGCATTTAAAGTCACAGACACTTCCATATTTTAGTTCTACTTCATCAACGAAGGTTTGCTGTGCTTCATATCATCTTCTTGATTTGCTTATACAATTTGAGTCCTGCATTAAGATACTTATACCAAGTGGAGACTAAATTTTCTGAGAGTAGGAACAAGTAAAATTGACACTAAAGTATTCAGCTGCTAATATTTACCACGATGCATTGCTTGCTATGAAACACTCAGGTTGATGCATGTAAATAAAAGGATTTGTGGGGTCCCCTGGTTTTGCTCTAATTGTGTCCGAACGATGAGGACTCTAGGTTAGTGCTTAGGGTGGATAAGTGGTCATCATAAAACATACTCAGGACTGAACATTGCCCTTGGTTCAAGGTTGCAGTACCTGGCATGGTTTCAGAGGGTGTTGTTTCATATTGGTTTTTGTTGCAACTATGTGTGCTTTAGCTGATATTTAGATTTCACAAAATTCTGAAAATTATTTGAAATATTAAAAATCTTAAAACTAATTCAAGCATACCACAGTTAGTAGAACACTATTAGTAATTGAGGGGTTAGTAATGCATGGGTTAGTTATGCAGAGATTATTTCTTATCTACAATTTGGTGTGGTGTATTACAAATTAAAATGCATTGCATAATTTTAAGAAAATTAATTATTTACAAAAATGCCCTCCATATTCTTTAGCTTTAAGGGAAGGACAATTTTGTCTTTAACCATGCTAATGCATGCATCAATAGCCTTGGTATTGCTAATACCATAGTTTACTATGTATTAATTATACACAAGATAATACCAAATAGGTTGTATAACTAATACTTGCATTAGTAATACATAGGTTGAAAAAGTGTACCAAACAAGGGATTAGTAATACCAAAAGCTAATACATGCATTATTTTTTCTAATGCGTCCTACCAAACGACCCCTAAGTGCTTGATATATCAAGTAGAATAGCAGTATCAGACATGCCGACATCAAATTGTAATAAATTACAAAATCAATCCCACAATACAAGTAGTATCTTTTGGAATTACTCATTGACATTAAGACAACACAAATAGTTTACATACAAATGTTAAACTCCACTAAAAATGTCTGGCACCATTTGAAACACTTGACACTGGTTTCTGTTGCCTTAATTGGTTCTAACCTGGACTTGTTAGCCTGGAATACGAGGTCTTCAGGCAGTTTCATATAGTCTTCAAACACAAACTTGGGATACATGAGCTTGTTCTGCTCTTCTGTTCATTTTTAATCAAGAAAGTATCTAGTTCATGAATGAGAAAATGAGGGTGGGAATAGTTCAGGATGGGAGAGAACAACAAGCCAATGAAGCAGATTGGCTGGTATTTCCATAATTTCAGTCGGATGCCAAATTTGACCTCAATACTTAAGTATCTCTGTTGAGATGTCGTTGATATCACTAGGAATTTTGTAGGCTATTATCACATGTTGGCCTCGAAATGATGAAGTCCATTGTGGTTATGTATAACAGTATGGGCGATGTGAAGTTGGACCATTGCGAGCACTAACTGTTTTTGATATTTTAACCTTTTCTTTCTCCCTTTCTGAACTTTTTTTTTAATCTTTTCCAAACTTTCTCTTGGGGTGTGAAATCTCAGTTTTTACCTATCTCTGTCCAGGAGGTACAAATTCCGGAAGATTCTGAGGAACCTGCTCCAGCATCAGATTTGAATAGACCTCCTTCAAGATCATCATATAGAGGCCCCGGATAGTTGCAGCTTTGAGTGTTTCTTCTGCTCCTTTAATCGAGGTTAATCATGCACCGACTTCATTTATTTTCTTGTGCTTCTGGAATCCTGGTTGAGCTCCGCCATCAGTTGTAAATTGTATATCCTAGTAGTGTGTTTTGTCAAAATATCACGAGGGTTGGGCTGGAAGAGGGGAATGAATATTAATCTAAGCTTGGATGTGCATGGTATTCCTTTTCCCATGTGGTTCTATTATTTTTGTTAGATACCAGATGGGCAAACAAGTACATATGTAGGAGATGAGAAGTTCAGCTTATTCATAATTCTTCTTATCATATCATAATGGTAAATAGATAAAGATTCAATTTTCACTTGTGAATGATTTATGCCTCGTCTTTTTCTGGGATTTGCTTATTAATTGGACCAGAAAATTCTTGAGCTACAGATTCATGGTGGTTTATCTTTTGTACATTTCGAAATGGTCCTTTGATTGTAATAATATTAAGTGCAGTTGTTTCCGTCAAGTAGTTGTGTTTCTAATACTCATATCTTCCTATTTTACTTGTCAGTCGACTTTGTCGATATCAATATTATTGACATATATAGGCCAGATTATATTTAAGCAATTGCGATCCGACTGAAAGATAAAGATCTTAGTCATTAGATTCGTGTTGCCTACTTGTTTGAAAGTAAAAACTGCTAGATTATGAATAATATGATGTTTTTAAGATCCCACTAATCAACCATTATCATTTTATACTACGCAAATCTCCTCAATTAATTGTGTGATCAATCTTGGTACATGAATGGACGTTAAATATTTATCCGCATTCTTTTGTTTATGCCAAATCAAACAATTTAGTCTTAGCAATTAAAAATTAAAGTGAGAATATATACTATTATTTAACCATGATTAAGTGATAAATATGTGAAAATACACGTCTTGCTTAATTAATTTTGCTCTAAACACTGTATGAGTGTGTTTTTACCATGTACTTTCTGTTACTCTTCTTCATGTGCTGGTAATGGAGAGGAAGCCAAGGTCTGACACTTAAGCTTTTGGCGAAACAGTTCCTATTTTCCTTTTGTATTTTATTTTTATTTATTTGTTTGTTAACCTTTTTGGAGAACTATGATAGTTGGGGCGACTTGAGTGCACCTCAACTATTTTATCAAATACTTGCTATTTTCCACTAGCACAAGTACCGTGTAACTTTGTGGTTAAGCCATAGACAGATAAGAAGAAATCACGCATACTCCTTTTTAGTATTTGTTGATTTCTTTATATGTATATATGATATGGAGGTCCAGTACAATAAACAAACTGGGGCCATGCAATCTCCCAAAAATGTTTTAAAGGATGTTATCTGAATCAAGGATGGGAAAAGACAAATCTTGCCTTGTAATTCAACAATTGACCTTTGCCAGGTCTTTCTGGCTGGAATTTAAAGAGCCTTCTCCCCTCCTAAGATTTCTTTTGTAATGCTCCTCATGTTACTCCCAGAGCATCCTTATTCAAGTTGCATAAGTATTTTTCAAATTTTGCTTTTCTGAGCTGTTAAAGTGCTTATAATTAAATAATAAACAGAATCAAGAAGAAACATATATTCAACCCTTTTGGGGCTTGAAAAAGACACAGCTGTTCAGCTTTCCTTCTTTTCATACCTTAAACACAGCCTCTGTAAAACAACAGTAACAGTGCTACTGGAAAACAAACTTCTTATGCTTTAGTTCCTTCCAACAAACTTACAAGCTTTTTATTGGATTTTAAAGAGTCCTGCACTAGTATGTACAAACCTCAACTCATACTCTTATTCTACATCAAAGGGGTGCACACCACAAAAGTATTTATCAGAAACAGATGACCTTATATAAATGGACATCCTGAAGGACTGAAGCAAGGCTAAACCTATACAACTAACTACCGGCTCCAGATTTTACTTTTCCAATTCATCATACCACGTGCTATGAGCAAAAAAAAAGAGGGATTTTCTTGCATGGTGTTGAAAATGAATACCTGATGCCTATGTATCTCGACCAAACATCACGTTCACCTTCTCAACAACATGGGATCTTAATACAAAAGGGACACTCGGGTCAACAGAGCATGAATACACTTCCAATATACCTCGTCCTCGTGATACGTTGAAAGCCATTTTGATCCAGCAACTTGTTAGGAGTAGGTTTTTACGATACGTGGAAAACCATGATTATGTAGTAAACATCCTTCAGATAGAACATGACACAATGTCACAGAGCATAAATTTTCTCATCAGAGTTGTAGTCATCCAGATCAGAAATATTTGCAGAGTATGACCACGAGAAAGATTTGCTCCCACTCGCTCTTTTGATACGCCTTTGAGAATCGCTACCACATATTCCAAAATGCTGTCGGAAAACGAAGTAGCACAAGCTAACCAGCGTTCCAATAAGAATTGGTGCACCAAGCACAGTAATAGTGATTGCCATCCATGAACTTTTCTTCCCTACAACAACGAAACCAACAGCTAGGAAAGCTCCGCAAGTACTAACGCAGGCTGCCCACATCAACTTGTTCACGACTGAGACAATTTGTTTTTGAGCTCTAGTATCCCAGGCAACCAGAGTAATCTGAACGACGACAACAGCAAGAGATATAAAGAGAGAGGTAGCATTCAGAAGGCAGAACACACGAAACGCAACAGTATCGGCAATTCTGGCCTTTCCTGCTTCAGGTCCAGTTTCCAGATATTGGCCTGGCAAGCTGAATATAGCCAGAAAAGCAATAGAGGCAAATAAAACAGCAACCACAGTCACAGAATTAATGGTATTCTGAACAGCTTCTCTATGAATCTTCCTAAGTTCTTTCGCGATACCAGAAACACGCCTTCGGGTCTTTTCATTTTGTATAAGCTGGGACTGCACCTCATGCTTAATGTCACTTACAGTCCTCTTAAGTTCTGATGCTTCATCAAATTGACCCACAAATCTGGCATGTTTTGCACCAGCCTCAGCCAGGGCTTCCTTAATTAACAAAGTCGGGTCTCCATATTGTAGTTTGTCTGCTAAGTCCATTGCAGTTTCCTTTTGGTTATTAATTGCATTGACATCAAGGGACGTGTAAGTGAGCAGAAGGCTTACGATCTGAAACAAATGTACATCATAAGGATACAGACAAATAAAAACCAACAATGGTAGGAAAATGCAACTCCTCAGACAACACAATAAAAGTAGTGCAGGCAGTACGATATATAGTCGTTACATGCACAAAAGTGATTTATCTGCCATCAGTGGTAAAGTATAAGCTAAAGTCTATGCTGGCGCGCAATGTTTTAGAACAAACGAGAAAACCATCAATTACAAATCTGAAGCATTGAGATTCAGTTCAGTCTGGGTGCAGCTTTACAGTTAAAAAATCTATAGAAACCAAATGGTAATGTCAGACTGCATCATTTCAGAATTTTCAGCATTATATGTCCTGATCAATGATGTGTGTAGTGTAAAAAAAAATTGGTTGTTGAACTAAAAATTCCACATTTTTCTTCGCATAAATTTCCCCTCTGTTCCATCATGAAAATTTGCAAGTTTTGCTGTATAAATCACTAGGATGTTTTGAGTTTCTTCTCAAATTTGTAACTTTGATCCACTTAGATGATGAAACTATGTCCAAAAATTCTTATCATGAATTTCTAATCGTCTCTTCTCCTGTTAGTATTCATTTTCACTACTGCGAAAAACTTCCTAGGGTCCAAAAAGAGACCAAAAATTCCGGAAAGCCGTAATTACTGTCTCCTAATTGTGTTCCATAACTATGTTACCTAGACTCAACATATGTATGCGGTACGGGTTCATGACTTCATGTAGGTATCCTAGACAGGTACTTTTAGTGCATTTCAAAGAATCTGCACAAAGTAATTACACCTATATCGTATCCATTTGATTCAGGTACAATAACTAAAGAAGGGATGATGTAACACACTTCCTAAATGAAGATGATCACTACTATGGGGACTAGAACTTCAATAGCAATGCTCCAAATTGAGTAGCATGCTCCAAATTCACTTAAATCAATTGTGCCCTCAGATAGTGGGAACACGTACACCAGTATTCCAATTTATATTCGGGCAAAGCAGTCTTTTCATCCACATCACTGCTCTTAACATCTACTTTTTCCAAGTAGAGAACTGCTGAGAAGTACCCCTTGTGAATCACAAGTTGTGATGTTTTTATGAAAGTTCTTCAAGAGAAATAATGAAGAAAGAAGTACTTAAACGTACATAGTATAATTAAGTTATATGACATGCTCCAAATCTATTATTACAAAACATATCTACTGATCAAGCATACAAGGTTAAATATTGTTAAGGTGCATTTTCCACTAGCCTTGGCAAGCACCTTTTAAGAATCTTATAGTCAAAGATTGTAACATACAATAGTTTTCTGGTACAGTTGAACACTAGAAAACCTTGTATACCTGATATGGCAGCAAAAGCATGACAAGAAAATATAATTACATGGAAGCCCAAATCACATAGCATGGATCCTACATCAATAGGAAAAGTTTTATGGTCCTATCACCCATGCGTGTCCATTGTAGAATAGAGACATATTCCACGTGCGTTGTGTGTGTAAATCAAGGTCTTAGTTTCCTTTCACTTCTTTTTATAACCATGGTGTCCCTGCCAACTTGCGCGCACCTCGACTACTTCCATGAGGTACCTTCTACCTTCCACAGTCAGAGGTACCAGGTAATTTATCCACCAAGACTTGGATAGATGGGTTCAAATCACCTAGTGTTTTTGCCTCCGCTAGGATTTGAACCTAAGAACTCAAGATTCTCAACCCACTTCATGGATAACCAAGCCACACCCTTGGCTGCACGGTCTTAGTTTCCTTTCACTAAAACATGTTTTTCTCGTTTTATTTGCTTTTTTCACTTCTCGTCCTTTCTTCCTTACTAACTACAACCACTCCCAATACTAGCTCTTTTCTCTACTTTATGCATTATCTATATCCAAGTCTAACCAATGAAGGTCCTTATAACAGTCATCTACTGAAATGTTGCAAGCTTCCTGGTTAAACTTCAGCCCCTACTTTCTGCAAGATTCTGCAACCGGTGATATTTTTCCTTCTTTTAATTCTACATCATTCTCCAGGAAATCTATCTTGCATAAACCTCTATTCCCTATTTTAGTTAACAATGAGAAGAAAAGGAAAAGATTAAGAACACATTGGCAGTTTAAGAACTGGATTTTAGGCACGAATAAAATGCATTGCTCAGGAAAATGAGTGCAAAAGAAAATCCTTAACTTCATGATATTCAGAATAGCAAGAGTCATGTTATAACTTTAACAAATAGATAAAAAGATACCTGGTGACGACATTTCCGTGTGGCTATATGCAAAGCTGTGTTGCCCTTCTTGTCACGCTCATTTAATATTGAGTTGTCTGTATCCAGTATTTCCTCCACCACAGAAGTATCTTGACCTTTAACAGCCATATGAAGTGCAGTTTGACCCTTTTTATCTTTGATGGATATTATATCTGGATCTCGCTCTATAAGTGCTTTCACGATATGTTGAAGGCCATACCTAGCAGCTGTGTGCAGAGCAGTTTTTCCATTCTTCCTAACAATTCGTATGGAGCTCACATCTGCATCTAAAATGGCATTCACAACATCTAAATGTCCCTGGACGGCAGCTGAATAAAGAGGGCTTGTATTTGAGGCATTGCATACTTTACAAAGTCCAGGCCACATTGCCAAAAGTTCCCTCACAATACCTGTAGATGATAGAATAAGCTTTATACCGACAAGCATCCTCCAAAATACACAAACATTGGGACTAGTAAGGTACTCAAGATTCAGCAGTAAAGGCCAAAATGTAAGAATTCACAGAGAGCATGTCAGGTACTTCTTGCTAGCTCTTAAATTTCTCAATTACGGGACATTAATAGAAAAATAAGTCCTATTATTGGTTACTGCAATAAAGTAGAACCAATTAGTTTGAGACTGAGGATTAGCCGATCGATTGAACAGCAATAGAAACACGAACATCACCACTGTCATTTCAAAGAACAGAAAGTATCACAAGAACCTGGATCCGATACTCGGATTGTATAGGATCTCAGAAGATCAAATAGTCTAGCTCATAAATAGACCAATGAAACTGAAAATTTAAAATTGTAAGTACCGGAACACATGCTTTTTTTCCTTTTTAGGGGGTCATTACTCTCCTAATGAACAAAATGATTCTTTTGGGAATAAAATTCTCCGAGATAATTGATTTACAGTTAAATCATTTAAATATAAAGATATGATATTAAGGTTAAAATTCATGGTTTTGCTTCAAAATTTCTGATAAATTGACCTTATCATACCCTATTTGAGCATAATTGACCAACAAAGTCAAGAATTGTGCACCCCTCCTACCAAACCACCCCCCCCCCCCAAAAAAAAAAAAAAAAAAAAACACCAAAACGAATAACAAGGTGCAAAAACATATCACATGACACTTGTACATCTAAACACATAAAAAGTAATCAAGTACATGATGCGTTAGCAGGTAGCTCTTGAACAAAAAGTAAATAATACAGTAATTAAAAGAGCAAAGAATATATACATACCCAAGTGGCCATTTTTTGCAGCAACATGAAAGGCATTGAAATCAGCTTTGGACCTGATCAACGCAGTCTCCAAATCACAGAATCCAAGCAAATAACTTGCAATCCGCTGGAAGTTATTGACAGCAGCGATATACAAAGCAGTTTCACCTGCATCGTTCTGTAAGGCCAACAGAGAAGAAGATGATACAATGGATAGGTTTTTAAATGGATTAAATAAGGAAATAGCTGATGTAGTAGAATTACAACA
>MCJB01000553.1:15461-33848 GCA_002018475.1 Nicotiana obtusifolia | reverse complement strand
AGGACTTTATTTATTTTAATAAGAAAATATTTAATATGCAAAATTTTAATTAATTTCAAGGTCCCGCCTATTACAAACTAACTTAAATTATAATTATGTCATTGTAAAAAAAATTTAAAGGTTAAAAAAGGCGAATGATACTTCGCTAAAGGTTTTTGTGCGTATATTGTAGATTCTATGCGAGTATTTGTTACTCCTCCTTCCCAAAGTGTTACTTTTGACTTTTTAAGAGCTAGTTTGATTAAATTTTACATTTAAATTGAATTAGGTCGACTTAATATTTTGAAATTTATATATCCAAAAGCTATATGAAAAATACTATTAGTTTTAATTTTTCTTATGTTATATATGATAAAGAAAATTAAAATATATTAGTCAACATCGTATGGTTTGAATATCGAAAAGTAAAAGTGATAAGGTGAAGAACTTTTATTTTCTTCGCTTTGCTGATTTTGGTTTTTTTTCTACTCCAATAAGTTATCATTTAGACGGGAAAAAAATTATCCTTTCACATCATAATCCAGAGATTACATAATTAGAATTACAAGAGTTATCACTTAACTTAACTGTGAAATGTTATTTAAAAGTAGTGAGTTTTTCAGTGATATGCCTTCCCCTTTGTGTCCTTTCTCATTTCCCACGCTCAATAAATCCTAACTTGATAGCAAAAACCTACGCGGGTTTACTGGAAAAATGAAGTAGTCTTTGACATGCATTTTCATAACTCTACATTTTGTCATTTTAGTATGTGAAAACTTGCAATTTAGTATACTTATAAAGTTTCTAGAAAGGAAAGCAAGCGCAATAAAAAATATCTAATGTCGACTTTTGTATTCGTAAAATACTTATAAAATTAGTTTTACCTGTTGGATACAAATATTTCAAGAAGTTGACTATAATACACAATTAGTCTACATAAGAAAAAACATTTCTAGAAGGTTATTTTCTTAATAGTAATAGTATCATATAACAAAAGGAGTGATTAATAAAAGATTATAAGTGTATTAATACATGCATACCAACTGCTTCATGAAGCTTGCGAGTGAGAAAAATTAACTCAAACAGTTGTTCATCCCAATCACTTAAATTAAATATAGTCAATAGATGTAAAATATATGTATGATCCATATATAATATTTATATAACCTTGTGTAATCAGTGTATAATCTATGTATACCGATTAAATAAATAAAAAAATGAATCTGGCCGGCTATTTGTGTAAAAATTCTTTTTTGTGGTTGGCCATATCCCTTCAAGCAAGCTTATAAGGTTCACGGGCTATTAATCATAAGGGCTAATTAGAGTTTGTCGTAGTGGCGTGGGGTAGTCACTTTTAATGTGGTATTTAGTTTTTATCCAGCATTTTTAATGCTGAACAAAAAATAGCCACTACTCTATTAAAATTAATACAAAAAGTCAGTTTTACTCCTTTCTTATGAGTGCTGTGTAAATATTAATGACATTCAGTCCTTAATATTTGTCACACCTCCTTGATAGGGGAGATTTTCCAATTAAAGTGACATTATTCGAAATGGGATTATTTATTTCATCAGAGTAACCACATAGAATATTTATTATGGTGTCCCAAGTCACCGGTTTATTTTAAAATCCCATATCGAGGAAATTTGACTCTATTTTAAAGTCCGCAAAACACAAAATACTAGGTAAGGAATTTCGTTAACCCAGGAGAAAGTATTAGGCATTCCCGGATTACGTGGTCTTAACACGGTCGCTTTGATCACACCTGGCTTAATTGTTTGTTTAATTACGTAGTTTTAGAACCTAAGTTTGTTTTTGCCTTTTACCGCTTTAAATTGTGGCGTTATAGATTTATCTTGAAACGGATCAGATGCGTGTAAATCCATTTTATTTGGGGCGCTAAAATCATGTCACCGAACGTGTACACAATTAATCACGCTTTATTAATTAAGATTGTTTTTGGCCAAAGTAGCGCGAACGCGTACCTTGATTAATTTTGGAAATCGTAATTATGTCACGCAAACGTGGAACCTGTACAAAATCACGATAATAGATTAAGCCGCGCCTAAAGCATGCTACGAATATCAAAGATTGTTTATTTTTCTTTCCCAGTTTTCCTAAGGTTTGAGATTGTGTGTGGAAGTCCAAAGTCATGGGATCATTATTATAAAGGCACACTGATGCCAATCTGTAAAATGGATGTATGGGAAATTCAAAAAATACACTAAACTTGTTCAATATTAACTACGGGAGATATTGGGAGGAAATGACTTTAATTCCACCCTTTTCATCCTTGATTTCTTATTCTTTATGGCCAGCGATTGGACAGTAGTGCTAGAGGTCACGTTTAATTAAGGAATTTCACTGGACTTCTATCAAGTAACGGATGAATGCCATTGGGCTTGCATTGAAACTCAGGCGCAGGCCTGCATGCGCCTACAGTGATCACAAATCAACTTCGTAGGCTTCAAAAACCCCACAGTACTGGGTACTGGCCATGGGCACCAAGACAAACACAATTCATGGTCTAAGAAACTCTATTAAGCACATAATTACGGAGATTCAGCAATTGGTATTCATGAATTATAAGATTTTCTAATCTAAAAACTAATTTCATGCTTCTGTTACATGCTAGATGAGACGCTAGTTGAATTTAGGGAATATACACAAATAGCAACCATTCACATACTAACTTTTGCTAATCAAGAGTCCAGTTCATATTAGGTTTATTTCGAACATCCCATTCGAATTTATAGTTAAACAGTGAAGGAGTATTCAATCGAACATATAGATGACCAAAACTTAGGCAAGTTTTATAATGCTATGATATATGAGGCGGTTACATGATTCGAGACTAAAATCAGTACCTGAACAGCAGCAAAACAGTCCACAATTAGCCAAGTAAAGATAGAGATGAAGATGAACAGAACTTAACAAAGCAGAAGCGGCAAGTTCAGCAACAAACAGTCCTTTAACAACTCGATTTAAACTTGAAAATCCCAGGGATT
Source organism: Nicotiana obtusifolia (assembly GCA_002018475.1). NCBI lineage: Eukaryota > Viridiplantae > Streptophyta > Magnoliopsida > Solanales > Solanaceae > Nicotiana > Nicotiana obtusifolia. Next base: position 30,861 of record MCJB01000553.1, on the reverse strand, counting down.
ACACAGCAGATGAGCTGAGAGAAGCAGTGAATCTACGTTTCTGTTCTAGATGGGCAGTGTAAATATTAACTTCATATGTCCAGTGTAAATATTAAGGACATGATATCCTTAACTTCATGAATGCTGGCCAGATTTTGAAGCCCAATATGCAACAAATATCCGCCCATGCCCACACTTCTAGGGATTTTTATAGACAATACACACTGCACTTATAGGGAGACTCTGATCTCACTCCCTCAGATCGGGGCCCCTTCTTCCTCACGCTCTCTCTCCCCCTTCACTCCCATCTAGAACAAAAACGTAGATTCACTGCTTCTCTCAGCTCATCTGCTGTGTAATCCCTGGGATTTTCAAGTTCAAATCGAGTTGTTAAAGGACTGTTTGTTGCTGAACTTGCTGCTTCTGCTTTGTTAAGTTCTGTTCATCTTCATCTCTATCTTTACTTGGCTAATTGTGGACTGTTTTGCTGCTGTTCAGGTACTGATTTTAGTCTCAAATCATGTAACCGCCACATATATCATAGCATTATAAAACCTGCCTAAGTTTTGGTCATCTATATGTTCGATTGAATGCTCCTTCACTGTTTAACTATAAATTCGAATGGGATGTTCGAAATAAACCTAATATGAACTGGACTCTTGATTAGCAAAAGTTAGTATGTGAATGGTTGCTATTTGTGTATATTCCCTAAATTCAACTAGCGTCCCATCTAGCATGTAACAGAAGCACGAAATTAGTTTTTCGATTAGATTTACATCAAATTACCTTGCAACTCAAAAATTTACATCAAATTACCTTGCAACTCTTGAAGCACCTGCAAAATTGAGACAAGAAGCTTGGAATCTTGCAAATGACAGGTGAATATGTTAGATGGGGTTATATTTATCTGAATATGTTTTTAATGTAGCCTTTGACAACGGAAAGTATTTCTTGAATTGCTACAAGTTTTAATAGTGGCTGAAGACCTTTATGTATATTGTAGACATTTAATGCCCAGTACTCTTCAAAGATTGATTAAGATATATCTGTGTTTCGGTTTGGTTTATTCGGTTTTTGGTTTTTGATTTTAATAACCAAACCAAACCAAAGTTTTTGCAGTTCAGTGCGATTTTTTCAAGGTCCGGTTCGGTTATTTCCGATTTAGTTTTTCGGTTATTAACGGTTCAAGATTTTTATATCCGATCTAGACTCAATATGTTCAATGCTTGTATATATTTCTATGAATGTACTCAACCTTATGAAAGGGAGACATGTGCTGTTAATGTGCCAGCAATGCCACTCATCATTCTTTTGCTGTTTTCCATACTGAACTTTTGGAGCACTCTAACTATTCAGTTGATTAGTATAATAGTATTGGACTATTGGATTGGGTATTTGGATTTTGGGTTTGGGCTGTTAATCTGATCCTGAAATTAGAGTTGGTGCTTGCTGCTGTGACTGCTATGCAAGCAACTTTAGCTACTGCTGTGACATGTTGAGTGTATGCTGTGACATGTTCAGCTACTGAATCTCAGATTGTTTGCTGCTTAAACAGCTACTGCTTAGTTGAACATCTTAAACAGATTGTTTCTGAAACAGATTCATCCAAATCAATCTGTTGAACATAAAGTTCAATCTCACATACCTCACTGCAATATACAATATACAGTACAAATATACAGTATGAATGCCACTACGCGCATATAAACTATAAAGAATAGCAGAAAAATCGAAAGTTTAAAGAAACCAGCAGGAGGAGGAGGAGGAGGAGGAGTGACGCCAACGAGGGAAAATTGAAAAGGAACTCAGAAGGAGGTAACCACTAACCTGAGGAAAAAACGATGAGCGACGAGCGGAGGAAAAAGGCGTCACAGGCTCACAAGTCACAGCAACAGCAGTCGGCACAGTAGGAGAAATTAACTTCATATATGCTATAAACAACAGCAGAAAAATCGAAAATTTAACGAAATCAGCAGTAGGAGCGACGGGGGAAAACTGAAAAGGAACTCAAAAGAAGGAGCTAGGAGCCGGAGGTAACCACTAACCTGACACCTGAGAAAGAAGGATGAGCGAGTTCAATCGGAAGTCGGAACTCGGTTGTCGGCAGTGGTAGGGGTCGACAGTCGCACAGCCTCAACTCTCAACTCTCAACCCTAATTTCGGAGGTCACTGGTGAGGGCGTCGGCAGTGGTAGGTGGGTCGTGACTCGTGATTGAGGTCTGAACGGAGGAACTGAGGAAGGTCGAAAAGTAAAAGGATTAGGGCTGTTCCGTTCTCAGGGATTAACGTCTATTGGACCTCGGTGGAAAACTAAAAGGATTGGGTATTTGGATTTTGGGTTTGGGTAAACTACTTGGGCTGGGCTTGATTAGGGGTGGGCTTCAGACGGGCGAAGTTAGGATTGGCCATTGGGCTTAAGAGTTCAGAAACTAATAGTCCAAAAGAGTAAAAAACCGAATTTAAAACCGAAAACCGAACCGAAAATCGAATTTTTAAAAATTTTAAACCGCAAACTGATCGAAAAACTAAAAATCGAAATCGAATAAACCAAATTTTTTGATTCGGCCGATTTTTTCGGTTCGATCGGTATTATGCCCATCCCTATTCCAATGGTTGTCGAGGCTATCGGATCCGTAGCTGCATGATCCTAAAGATGCAGCAATCAAAATAATGCAGAAGTTCTACTATAACAAGTAGCTTTAGCTCCATGCAAGCATCATCTGTGCGTCTCTTGAAGTGCTTGTTGTATGCTTATTCTTCCTTTCTACTATCAGAAGAGAGAGAGAATGTGATAGGATGTCCCTGTATTGAGTTTCGGCTATTCTCCTATTGAGATTATTACATGAATTATTCTTAGTTTCTTTTTTCTGCTTTGATTTTAGGGGTGAATATTTCTATATATTTGTTGAATGATGTTTTGATATACTCCTGTTAACAGAATAAAGTACTTTTTAATTTTATTGGCATATTTTAATTAAATAAAAATAAAAAACTTGATTATAGTTTTTCATAATAAATATTTAAAATTATATATCTACTTAAAATAATATTAACTAATAAGTAACTTTTTCATGTCCTTATTCCTATTTTGATACTCAAAAGCATTTTTCGAAACTCTTGCCCAAACACAAATAAACAAGTACATTTTAAAAATCATTTCTGAAAAACATATTTTTAAAAATAAGCAAATTTTAAAAGCTTGGCAACATACTATGAGATTGTTGTTTTTTCAACATCTAAATGTATAAAAAAAAAAAAACTATTTAAAAATTAAATATAAATAGAGATTAGTTAATATAATACTTTTCCGTTACTTGTCATTCGTTATCGTCATATTCAAGCTGGTATCTCCCAAATTAAGTCCCAGCTCTAGGACTCTCCCTTATCGGAATCGATCATCAATTGCCTTGTCACACATCAGCGCGTGACCCGTTTTTCTACATGGAGCAAGCAAATTGGAGATGGGTTTGGGAATTGCACAATGAAATTGAGAATTTCAGATGTAAAACTAAAATTTCCCGATTTTAAACTACAAAATGCTGCGGACATTGCTAACCTATATGTATAAAAAAAATACTTATTGATCACTACATCACAAATATAATTTATAGTAATGGTTTTCCTAAAGTAAGAGCAGAGTGTTTATTGCTTTCTCTTAAAACGGTCTCCCCTCAAATTGGTTTTGAAGGAGAGGGATGATTACCTACAAGCGAGAAACTTCTTATGCCCCCAACATCTACGCTCGCTCATGTATTGGCATGATAGATATTCCTAACTCATATGCTCAAAATTCAAATGTTTGAAACATTGTGGTTTAGCATACTTGCCCATGAACGTTTTGAACTATCCTAATTACTACAAATTAAATTTTCTAATTTACTACGTGATCGAATGTATATATCAATTGTAATTAATAATTTTTAGGATTTCAAGGACGTTACTTATTGAAATTTGTATGGTATGGTACCTAAGATTGGGAGCGTGGTAAAAACGGCAGCTTGTTTAATCCTCTTTTCTTATATTTTCAGGGGTTGACTTGACTGGATGTTTGAACCAAGTTGATTGCAGATAGTTGCATTGAGTTTGGCCAAAGTTTGAAATTGAGTATTGTCACACCTCCTTTTGTACACCCCCGAGGAGTATATAAGGGAGTTTTTCCAATTAAAGTGACATTATTCGAAATGAGATTATTTATTTATTATTTTTAGATTCGCCACTTGGAATATTTTGGTTGGTGTCCCAAGTCACCGGTTTACTTTTTAAATCCCAAATCGAGAAAATTTTTGGCTTTTGAAGTCTGCGAACCAGAAATTCTGAGTAAAGAATTCTATTAACCCGAGGGAAGGTGTTAGGCACCCTCGTATTTTGTGGTTCTAGCACAGTCGCTCAACTATTATAATCGTTTTATTATCTGATTTTAATACATGTTTCTAGCCTATGGTACATTTTATCTTTAACCGCTTTTGCTTAATTATTAGAAAATTGCAACATTATTTAAAATGTGTCATGAACCACGTCATATAAATGCACCCGTAATCCGTAACGCATTTTATTTAACATTGAAATTTGGATTTAGGTCGCATAAATGCGCACCCGAGTTTAGGAAAGTGAGTTATTAAAACAACGCGCCTAAAGCAACTACGCGTTTTTAACTTTTCGAGGGCCATAAAAATTCGCAGAATAGCACACCTCGATTTTCTAATGATTTTAATCTTAATTAAATAAGGGTCATGCATTTTGAGATTTTATCCGGCACGGCGCACCTCGAATTATTTCAAAAGCTTTTATTATTTGAAGTTGTTAAAATCGGGTTGCCTAAAAGGTACCCCTGAATTGGCATTGTTACTATGTCAAGGGAACCGTACCCATAGTCACAATGGTTTATTAATCGCGCCTAAAAACAAACTACGAAAGTGTAAGGCATTTAAGAATTAATTGCTTTTAAAATTGTATTTAAATTTTAACAAGGCCATGGGTGATCGTTGTTAATTTTCACAACAATACTGAATCATTTACAATAGCAATTTACCTATTCAATACAGCATTCAAACAAACAATTAAACATAATACCTAAGTTTAGGATTATTGTAAGGCATGAACTATGGACATGAAATTTTAGAAGACATGATGTGATTTAGTTAAAGCTATTGGACTAACAGGCTATTTGTGCTTTTAATATATAATTCTAATAAACTGCACATATGAGGAATTGAGAAATCGAATACGAAAAGTGACATTAATAGCAAATGAATTTTGACCCATTATCAATACTTTATTAATCTATCCTTGTTTAAGGACACAAGATCTGAAATACTCAAACTTCTGCTAACATTCCAATTAATATGCAACTTGAAATTTAAATTACGAAGAACTAACCACAGACAGACTTTCAAAAACTTTCAGTAGTAAACAAGCCAAACCAGCAGATAACCAAGTGACAAAGAATCAACATCACAATGAATAACTTTCAAAACGATATATTCACAATATAGCAATTAAAATTTAAACGGGAGTAGAAGAATGACCCTTAATGGAGAAAATTTCCTTTCATGTTAATATTGAATCTTCAAACTTGGATTATAATGGAAAACGCCAACCAAACAGAACATTTGACTGGAACTCTACCCAACGACCTCGCCAACTTGACCGCGAACTACACCGACGACCTCGACGGACTCGAACTCGAAAATGCTGCTGTATTATTTAGAAAAGAGGATTCTTTACGGTGTTTTTAGGTGGTCGCTTGGCTCGTTTTCTGGGGCTAGTTGGGGTGAAGAATGGGCAGCGGCGGAGCTACGACGAGGCATGAAAGTCGATGGTTTTGAGCTGATTTTGCACGTTGGTTTAAGATGTTTCAGGTGGTGTTTTAGGGCGATTTTCAGCTGAGTTTGGACTGTTTTTCAAGGGTGGTTCCCTGCTGGTTTTCGGTGAAAAAGGGTGGCTGTTTTGCTGGAATTTGAGGTTGGGTTTGAGCTGGTTTTTGCAGTTGTTTAGAGACTGTTTTTAGCTCATTTTTGAGTTGTTTTGAGGAAGTTTTGGGGCTGGATTTGCAGCAGCTTTAGGCTGTGTTTTTTAGAGGACGATCAGGTGGTTTAGGGTGGATCTAGAGCTGTTTTATGGCTGGAAAAATAGCTATTGTTTTTGGGTTTAGTTCCCAGCTTTCATGGCTTTTCAATGTGGTTTTTAGGTTGGAGATCTCACGGAGGAAAAAGAGAAAGTTTGGGCTGTTTTTAAATTGTTCTCTCTCTGCTCGACTCTCTCCGTTCTACTCTTTTTCTCCTCTCTATTCTCTTTTTTTTTCGTTTTCCATGCCCCCTCCCCCAATTGCTAAGTGTGTGTATGAGAGACTAATTGTTTCCAAAACGTGATCTTCCATCCTCATGTGCATGTGAGTTTGTTACAAAAGAATCTTTGCTAGGTATCATCATGTGATTGGTTCTTTTTTTTTCTTTTAAAGATAAATTAAAAATATTACACTAATATTTAAACTAGAAAAAATATAAGAAACTACTAATTTTTAATTTTATCAAATAAACCTACTAAAAAGTGAAATAAAGGCTACAAGATCAAGATTAAACTTAAAAAATATTTACATACAAAAAAGTGATGAAAATTCAAATATAGTCAAAAATTAGGTACTCACAACTGCCCCTCTTTGCCTGAAAATATGAAGAATTTTCAGGCAAAGACAAGGTGAGTCGTCTGACTAATTTTTGACCAAATCGTTATTCAAAAAGGGAAAATAAACAAAGGAAAGGGTGCCACTGAGTCCTGGTTTTGGACAACCTACATATCCCAGGTCATAAGGGAATCAGCTCGTGTGTAGTTCAAGGAGAACGGTGGAATGGTGAGTTCGAGAATCGAGTGAGGTTCCGTCGAGGCTCCGGTCCGTTGTCCTGTTATTGCATCAAAATTAAAATCTAAAAAAACTAAACAAGCCTATCTGCTATGAGTTATAAGATTCCTATCTATAAGTCTTCTGAAACTTGATTTTGAGTCTTGAATCTTGAATGGTTTTTCATGCAGACTTTTGATTTGAACCTTGATGCTTGCTAGCTGCATGTGCTAGCTCATTCTTCTCCGGCTTTTCTGATAAAACGGGGAATGCAGCGCTCGTGACTTCAGTCATGTCTTGAGCAGTTCACATCTTTCATCTGCTTCTACATTTTGGATTCACTTTTTTTTTCTTTTCTTTTACTCTGGATTGAGACTTCCTATTTTGGTCATCTCGAACCATGTGCCTCGAGGGAAAACCAAAACAAACGAACAAAATTTCCTGCCCTAGTTTTACTAGGAAAAATTCGTGAATTATTTGTAACTAAAAGCTAAACTATTTCTCTATTAGAAATAGTAAAATAAAGGAAGGGTTGCCAGGTTATACTGGGAAGCCGACCGGGTTATGCTGTAAAAGGATCGGTTCTCGGGTTATGCCGAGCACGTTATCGGGCGATTTTACTGGGGTAAAGAAAAAGGGTCTCTGGGTTATGCCAGGGTAAAAGAAAAATAAAGGGTCTTTGGGTTATGCCAGGGAGTCCACGAGTTATGCCGTGAATAAAAGGAAAACAAAGGTCCTTGGTTTATGCCAGGGAGGTCCACGGGTTATGTCGGGGATAAAAGAAAAACAAAGGTCTTTGGGTTATGCCAAAGAGGTCCGCGGGTTATGCCGAGGATAAAAGAAAAATAAAGTCTTTGGGTTATGCCAAAGAGGTCCGCGGGTTATGCCGGAGATAAAAGAAAAACAAAAACCTTTGGGTTATGCCAAAGAGGTCCACGGGTTATGCCGGGGATAAAAGAAAAACAAAAGTCCTTGGGTTATGCCAAAGAGGTCCACGGGTTATGCCGGGGATAAAAGAAAACAGAGGTCTTTGGGTTATGCCAAAGAGGTCCACGGGTTATGCCGAGGAGTCCACGGGTTATGCCGGGGATAAAAGAAAAACAGAGGTCTTTGGGTTATGCCAAAGAGGTCCACGGGTTATGCCGGTAACCCGTGGATAAAAGAAAAACGAAGGTCTTTGGGTTATGCCAAAGAGGTCCACGGGTTATGCCGGAAATAGAAGGAAAAGAAAGGTCTTTGGGTTATGCCAAAGAAGTTGGAGGCTCTATGCTACCATGGTTTTTCTTTTCCTTATTCTTCTCTAGTGAAAAATAATGCAGGAAAGAGTTTGGAGGAGACTTCCCAATGATCACTGTTGCAAAGCTATTTTTTTTTTTTTTTAGCCTTTGTGCAGTTTCTTTCTGGTTGCACCTGCTTCTTGCACGGTTGCTTTGGTGCACCAATTTCCTGTTTTCAAACAAAGAGCAATTGTTAGTTCGAAACGGTGATTGGTTTTGTGGCCTTGATAATTCTGATCACTCGATCCCGGCCCAACTTTTGGCGAGAACCTCCGCTTCTTGCTTGGTTTTCTGAAAGTTGATCTCTTTCTTGAACTGAGGGACTCAGTTTTCCATAAACTTATTGTGACGGCTTGCCCGTTTGGGGCTTTGGTCTTTTCACTTTTCCTTGCCTCTAGGGGCTTTTGGCTTTGGATTTTTTTTTATTTTTCACAACTTTGGGTTTCAGAGCATCAGCCATCATGGCCAGTCAGGGTCGACTTGATGCACTCACTAAGGCTGGTACTTTCCTTGGATCTGGCTTTTATTAAGCGGGACCCTGTAAAACCAATCGTGTCACCTTTTCTTTGTATTAGTTTCGGAAAGAGAGTTAGACCGAAAGGGATTCAAGGAAAAGTAAATAAAGGACAAAAGAATGAGTTTAGAGAAGTGTCCCTTTCGGGGAAGAAAGAAGGACTTATCTGGGGTGCATGCAGACTTCACATAGGCTTGACATGCTTCTTGGACTGGATACCCTATCTGCGCAACTATCCAACTTCTTATACACCCATCACGATCCGTGTTCTGAAACCGAGAAACCTTGCTAGGACTCTTTCAGTACCAATAGTGGTGAGGATTCCTGCTTTTCGATCAACGGCGCCCTTTGCGGGCTTTCGCCAATTGACTTCTCTCATTTCCCTTCTCACCGTCGCCTTGCAGTGCTCTTTGTGAGTTTTCACTAACAAGACTCTCTCATTTTTAGTTTCTCTGCTTACATCGCCTTATGGTACCCGTGTGAATTTTCACCAATAAGACTCTCTCATTTTGAATGCATTCTCTAATTTTGGAAACCTTTCACCGATTGATCAGAAGGGCTTGAACAGGATTCGGTAAAGAGAGTTTTGATTGAATTACAACTTTGGAACACTTCAGGCGAAACATCGCCGAACCGATAATATATGCCCCAGTTTCACTTTTGGGAAAACTTGGATTTTTATTTTGGTGTGACTGAACCTCAGGGAGAGGCTGCCTACGTATCTTTTCAGAATCAAGTCAGACGTAGTTCAGACTACATTTTTTTTTCTTTTTCTTTTCTTTTTCTCTTCTTTTTCTCTTTCCTTTTCCCTTTGCTTTTTTTTTAATCTGTCTTTCAACTAAACTTTCCACTGATAGCTTTCGAGTTCCAAATAGGGTAATCAAAGAAGAATAACCGGCTCAAAGGGTTAGGAAAGGATTGGAGTGTTTGGGGTAGCGAGAATGAAAGCCTTCGTTATCCCAATCAGATAATGTTGTCATTGCAGAAAAATTACACATAGTACCTTTTGACTGCTTCCGCATTCACTGCTACTTCGGGATCATTTCCTTCCATATCTTCCAGGTACAATGCTCTTCTTGGCAGTATTTTTCAGATGATATATGGGCCTTTCCAATTAGGAGCAAATTTTTCTTTTGCTTCCTGATAATGGGGAAGAATACGCCTTAAAACGAGTTGCCCCACTTCAAAATTTCTGGGCCGTACTTTCTTGTTGTAGGCACGGGCCATTCTTTGTTGGTACAACTGCCCGTGGCAAACTGCGGCCACTCATCAATCAGTGTTAACTATTCCAGGTGGGTTTTGACCCACTGACTGTCTTCAATTTCAACTTCAACAATGATCCGGAGGGAAGGAATTTCAACTTCCACAGGTATCACGGCTTCAGTGCCATAAACTAAAAGATATGGGGTTGCTCCGATCGATGTGCGCACAGTAGTGCGATACCCTAACAATGCAAACGGCAACTTTTCATGCCACTGCCTAGAGCTTTGAATCATTTCCCTCAGAATCTTTTTGATGTTCTTGTTTGTTGCTTCCACGGGCACCATTGGCTTTAGGCCAATATGGAGTAGAGTTCCTATGCGTTATCTTGAATTGTTCGCATATTTCCCTCATCAAATGACTATTCAGGTTTTATAGTATTATCTATGATGATAGTCGCAGGGGTACCAAAACGGCAGATAAGATTGGAATGCACGAAATCCACCACAGTTTTCTTAGTAACAGATTTGAGAGTAATTGCTTCAACCCATTTCGTGAAGTAGTCGATGGCAACCAATATGAATCTGTGCCCGTTTGAGGCTTTTGGCTCGATCGGCCTAATGACATCCATGCCCCAGGCAACAAATGGCCAAGGTGATGACATGGGATGTAGTTCTGTGGGAGGTGCATGAATCAAATCGCCGTGCACCTGACACTGATGACATTTTCGAACAAAACTGAAGCAGTCTTTTTCCATGGTTATCCAGTAGTAACCTGCTCGGAGGATTTTCTTTGCCAGGACATACCCGTTCATGTGGGGTCCGCACACTCCTGCGTGCACTTCATGCATGATCCTTCCAGCCTCTTCGGCATCAACACATCTTAACAAGTTGAGATCCGGAGTCCTTTTGTATAAGATATCACCGCTCAAAAAGAAACCAGTTGCATGTTGTCTAAGGGTTCTCTTTTGGTCTCCGCTGGCTTGTTTCGGGTATTCTTTAGTTTTCAGAAACCTCTTGATGTCATGATACCATGGTTGAACACTTGGTTCTGCTTCAACCGTATTACAATAGCCATGCCTTTCACAGATTTGGATCTCCAAAGGATCAATGTGGGCATTGCCTGGGTATGGCAGCATCGAGGCCAAAGTAGCAAGTGCATCAGCTAATTCGTTATGACAACATGGGATGTACCTGAACTCTATTGACTTGAATCGTCTACTCGGATCTTCCACATGTTGCCTATAAGGAATAATCTTGACATCTCGGGTCTCCCATTCTCCTTGAGCTTGTCGAATAATCAGGTCCGAGTCTCCTATTGTTAATAATTTTTCGACATCTTGGGCGATTGCCATGTTCATACCCATAATGCAGGCTTCATACTCGGCAGTGTTGTTTGTGCAGAAAAATCGAAGCCTAGCTGTGGCCGGATACTGCTGACCATCAGGTGAGATCAAGATTGCCCCAATTCCAACACCCTTTGTGTTTACCGCTCCATCGAAAAACATTTTCCAAGTATTGGTGTCTTCGGATGTTACCTCAATTGAATTTACCTCCTCGTCTGGGAAGTAAGTGTTCAAAGGTTGGTACTCATCATCGACCGGATTTTCAGCTAGATGATCTGCTAATGCATGGGCTTTCATTGCCGTTCGAGTGACATAGACTATGTCAAATTCTGTGAGCAGGATCTGCCACTTTGCTAACATCCCAATGGGCATTGGCTTCTGAAATATGTACTTTAAAGGATCCAGCCTGGTTATGAGGTAGGTGGTGTATGCTTGCAAATAATGCCTCAGCTTCTGGGCGACCCAAGTTAAAGTGCAGCAAGTTCTTTCCAACAAAGTGTACTTGGCTTCATAACTGGTGAACTTTTTGCTCAGATAGTAAATGGCCTGTTCTCTCTTTCTGATCACATCATGCTGCCCGAGGACACAACCGAAAGAATTTTTCAAGACTGTCAGATACAAGAACAGAGGTCTCCCTGGCTCTTGTGGGACCAACACTGGCGGATTCGATAGATACTTTTTGATTTTATCAAAAGCCTCTTGGCACTCGTCCGTCCATTTGATTGCCGCATCTTTCTTTAACAACTTGAAGATGGGTTCACACGTGGAAGTCAACAGAGCGGTGAACCGGCTGATGTAGTTCAATCTTCCCAACAAACTCATAACATCTTTCTTGGTTCTTGGAGGGGGTAGATCCAGAATAGACTTTATCTTTGTTGGATCTAGCTCAATGCCTTTTCAATTGACTATGAATCCCAAGAGCTTGCCGGCTGGGACTCCAAATGCACATTTGGCTGGGTTTAGCTTCAAATCATATTTGCGCAGCCGCTCAAAAAATTTCCTCATATCTCGAACATGATCCTCCTTAGTCTTAGATTTGATAATCACATCATCCATGTACACCTCTATCTCTTGATGCATCATGTCATGAAAAATAGTAGTCATGGCCCTCATGTAGGTTGCCTCGGTGTTCTTCAATCCGAATGGCATGACCCTGTAACAGTACGTGCCCCAAGGTGTGGTAAAAGCTGTCTTTTCGGCATCTTCTTCATCCATCAACACCCGGTGATATCCCGCGTAACAATCCACGAAGGACTGCATCTCATGTTTGGCACAATTATCAACAAGGATATGGATATTTGGCAAAGGGAAATTATCCTTGGGACTTGCTTTGTTTAGAGCTCTGTAATCCACACACACTCGGGTTTTTCCATCTTTCTTTGGTACTGGGATTACATTGGCTAACCATGTGGTGTATCGAACTACCCGGATCACTCCTGCTTTCAACTGTTTTGTGACCTCTTCTTTGATCTTGTCACTGATGTCAGTTTTAAACTTTCTTTGCTTTTGCTGGACAGGGGGATAACCAGGGTAAGTTGGCAACTTATGAACTACCATATCAACACTGAGTCCTGGCATGTCATCATACGACCAAGCAAACACATCTTTGAACTCAAACAAGAGTTGGATTAATGCATCTCGGGTTTTCTCATCTGTGTGAACGCTTATCTTGGTTTCCCTGACTTCTTCAGAACTACCCAAATTAACCGACTCAGTATCATTTAAGTTCGGCTTAGGTTTATTATTAAATTGTTCCAATTCTCGGTTTATTTCTATAAAAGCCTCTTCTTCATCATATTCCGGTTCTTGGTTCATTACTTCACAGTTAGTCAGCGTGTTTAGATCTGGGCATGAAGTCCGCAAGCATGTCATGAAATGTTGATGTCATTTCATTGAATTTTGAAGATAAAAGGGTTTACACTGGGAATTAAAAGAGAAGAAACTAAAGACAAAACATCTGAGTTACACCCTGGAATAACTCGTGATGCAGAAAAGGTGGCAAGACAGGTCTACCGGGACTCCCGCCTGATTGGGAATGGCGTAGCCTTCCAATTTTGTAGCTTGGCATTGGGTCCCATGTATAGCACCTCAGCGGTACTTGAGCCTTCCCCTGGCTGGACCATGTAGGTTTCATACAGCATCTGCCTCATAGCCCCACAAATTTCTTCAATTTCTTCGGCCATAAAGGCTTCATCTTCATCCTCTACACTGTACTTGGGCTTGACAAATGCTTCATACAGCCGCGGAACTGGCTGAGTTAAGACCCAACCATCACTCTTTCTTTCTTTGGCCATATTACATCAGCTGGCGTGGGTCAGAAGCCTATCCCAAAAAACTCCTCGCTGGCAGTCAAGGTGATTGGTTCAGCTGTTCCTTGCAGTGATTTCCTGAGCCCTTTCCCAGGTTGGTAACCATGTCCGATCATTTCTTTGGCTACCATTATTGATGCGTTTGAAAGGAAGGGTTGAGGGCAAGGGTTTCCTTCTTTGCATTGGTCCGCGACCACAATTTCAAAGGCTTAATAGACTATGTGTTCACTTCCCTCCCTTGCTTCAAGACATGGGACTGACAGATCCCGATAAATTGATTGCTCATCTTCTCCGTGAACCACAATCTCCTGATTTTCATGTTCAAATTTCACCATTTGATGGACAGTAGAAGGCACGGCTCCTGCCGGGTGAATCCACGGCCTTCCTAAGAGAAAATTATAGGAAGTATCCATGTCCAGAACCTGGAAGGTCACTTCGAAGTCGACTGGACCAATTAGGGGTGGGCATCGGTCGGTTCGGTTCGGTTTTGTATAATTTCAGTTTGGTTTATTTGGTTTTCGGTTTTTAATTTTAATAACCAAACCAAACCAAAGTTTTTATGGTTCGGTGTGGTTTTTTCAAAGTTCGATTCGGTTATTTCCGGTTTAGTTTTTCGGTTATAAACGGTTCAAGATTTTTATATCCGATGTAGACTCAATATATAGCATGACATTAAACTGTTAAAGCAGTAAGAGATCACAGGCCCTACGAATGTTCTCTATGAAATAAACTGTTTTATTTTGTTTTACTTCAGTAAAAATTGTAACAGAAATAAGAAATAACTAATGAAATTTATAAAATTTTATCAGTTAACAAAATATTCTCTATGAAATAAATATATAAGAGTATTTTAAAGGTTCCATACATGACCTGTCATATTAGTCACGTTCCATACATAACCTGTCATATTAGCCACGTTTTCATAGTAAAAGCTTATACTGCTTTAACAGTTTAATGTCCAAAATTAAGCAGTAAGAGATCACAGGCATCAAGTAATTTCCAAAATCTAAAGCAGTAAGAGATCACAGCAGCAGCAAGCCATAACCAGTGAATACACAACAGCATAACAGTGAATACACAACAGCAGGCCAGAACAAGTTCCAAAATCTGTGTTTACTGTCAATACACTTGCTGTGAAGAAGTAGTTGCAGCTAAAAACTAAGCTAGAAATGTTAGTTGTTGCTGTCGACAGTGAACTAAGCTAGAAATGCTAGTTGGTTGCTGCCGACAGTGACACTCTAAAAAGAGATTTTAGCAAGCCTTCTCAAATACCAAAGTTACACCACACATCATTACGTGCAAATCAGAAAAAAGATCTTTATTATTCACAAACTAGCCATTAAAATATCTCATCCTAATTGCTTTTAACTGCATTAGCACCTCCTGGAAAAGGAAGAAATGAAACAATCTACTTTGATAATTTGATCTTTGCAAGCAGTAAGGACCTAGTTGAACCTATATAATAAGATAAGATCACAAGTTAAATAAATTTTTTTAATTATAAATTAAAAAAGGATATCATAAGACAAGCAAATCATTAAACTTACCACTTGTTCAAACTATGCATCAACAATGCTAGTATCTCTTTCAACAATGCAAGTTTCTTTTCCGCTCTTTGCCATATCTAAATAAAATTTGATAAAGTGTGTCATTTATTTAAACTTACAAAGTAAATTAATTTCACTAAAACACTTATAAAACACAAAATCTTACCAAGTTCAATTTGCTCAAGAAACTCCAAACCTTCTTCGACATTAATAGGAGTACCCTCACATCTAAACCAATCTTGAACACAAACAAGACTTTGCACCAACCGAGGAGTCAATGAACTCCTAAATGAATCAAGAATGTGGCCACCGATGCTAAATGCACATTCCGATGCAACACTAGAAATTGGAATGGCCAATACATCACGAGCTAACTCAGATAGAATAGGAAATC
>MCJB01000553.1:0-14939 GCA_002018475.1 Nicotiana obtusifolia | reverse complement strand
GAAGCAATGAATATCATTTTATTCATCTTTTCAGGTTCACCCCAATATTTCTTAAACTTTTCTTTCATCTTCCCTGCCATCTTACTCAAATTAGTATCATCACTAGCTAAACAATCTTTCAAATGACTATCAAGCTCACATATATCCTCAAAATGACAATTAGAAGTGACATAACGTGAACCTGAAACTTTTTTGGTAAGCTCATAAAATCTTTCAAAAAACTTTATTACGTTTCTCACATTCACCCAATCATCACTTTCAAATGGACCTACAATAGTCCCATCCTCACCAACATGCGTACAAAGATGAGCAGAAAAACCATCATCAAAAAGATGAAGATTGTCAAAGGCCTTCTCAAAGTTTTGCGCCGTTTCCAACATCAAGTAGGTGGAATTCCACCTAGTAGGAACATCCAACACAATATTTTACTACATTCTACCTCTTGATGTGCACAACATTCCCTAAACTTTAAGGTCCTTTGCGGAGATGATCTCACATACCTCACAGCGTGTCTAACACGTTTTACAGAATTATCAATTTCTTTCAAACCATCTTGCACAATTAGATTAAGTATGTGAGCCATACATCTCACATGAAGATGCTTACCACTCATCGAATTAGTTTTCCACATATCTAGTTGTTTAGATAATTCTTTGACCAATTCGAAGAAGCATTATCAACAGTAACAGTGAATACCTTATCCAATTTCCATTCAAGCAAACAATTGCCAATAACTTTTGCCATTTCATCACCTTTATGACTAGATACGGGGCAAAAATTTAGTATTCTTTTATGCAACACCCAATCTCTATCAATAAAATGACCCGTCAAACACATATAGTTAATTCTTTGTAACGAAGTCCATGTGTCTGTGGTAAGGCATATTTTTGGTTTTACTTCTCTGAAGTTTTTCATTAGTTTAAGCTTCTCTTCATTGTAAACTTGAAAACAATCCCTTGTAATTGTCCTACGAGAAGGAACATTAAATAGAGGTTGGGCTATGCTAATAAACTTCTTAAAGCCTTTCTTTTCAACAAAGCTAAAAGGTAATTCCTCCATAATTACCATCTCAACTAAAGCCCTCCTAACTAGTTCTTGATCAAATTTCCATAGAACCCCACCATTAATTTGCCCCTCCTTTTGTAAACATAATTATTTTTGAGCATTATCAACTTTTCGAGGTATTTTTAGACACTTCTTTAAATGAGTATTCAATGATATTGTTCCATTCAATCGTGAATCAGCTTTATATTGACGACCACAATATTTACACTTTGCTCTATCACCTCCATTATCATCTTTAAACTTTTCAAAATGATCCCAAGCATTTGATCTACACTGTAGAGATTTTCTTTTTTTTTGGGCATTCACTAGTTTCAACTGAATTTGTAGGTGAAGAAGTAGGTTTGCTTTCAGATGAGCCGACCTCACTTACTCTACTTTCAACTTCTGCCATCTATAGAAAATCTAATGAAAACAGAATTAAAAATACAAACTGGTATACGATATAAATGTAGGCTGTAGCATGTCGCAACTCGCATAAAATCAAGGCAGCAGTCGGCACAGAGGCAACAGAACAAAAGCAAAAACAGAGGCAAAAAAAATAAAAAAACAAAGGATGCAATTGTAAACAATAGCAGAAAAATTGAAAATTAACGAAATCAGGAGTAGGAGCGGCGAAGGAAAACTAAAAAGGAACTCAAAAGAAGGAGCTAGGAGCCGGAGGTAACCACTAACCTAACACCTGAGGAAGAAGTCGGAACCCTAATTTCGGACGTACTGGTGAGGGCGTCGCCACTTCTCGTGAGGAACTGAAACTCTGAAAGTAGAACCTCAAGTCGGCACTCGGCAGTGGTATGTGGGTACTGGGCCTGTGGGTCGTCACTCGTGAGTCTGACTTTTGAGCCTCTGAGAGTCTGAGGAACAGAGGAAGTGAGGAACTGAGGAGTGAGGATTAGCCGTTAGCGATTAGGGTTTTTCGTAATTGAGGAGTGAGGATTAGCGATAAGGGACTGAGCTGAGTACTGAGGAGTGAGGGACTGAGGAGTGAGGAAGAGGAATAGCGATTAGGATTTAGGGTTTTCGACTTTACTGTAAATGTCTAAATGAGGAGTGAGGAGTGAGGACTGACTTTTCAGTTTTCGTAAATGAGGATTGAGGAGTGAGGAACTGGGTTGAGATTGGCAATTGGGCCAACTAAGTCTAAGAGTCCAATAACTGAATAACCTAAATCAATAGAGTAAAAAGTTCGGTTTTTCGGTTAAATCGAAATCCGAATCTTTAAAACCGAAAATCGAACTTTTATAAAATTAAAAACCGAAAACCGAAAAACCGAAACCGAAAAAACTGAAATTTTCGGTTCGGTCGGTTTTTTCGGTTCGGTCAGTATTATGCCCACCCCTAGGACCAATAGTCAGGACTAAGTCAATTTTTCCGATTGTATCCCTCTTTATGCTGTCGAAAGCGCGCATATAGACATTGTTGGGTTTGATTCTCTCAGTGCCGATTTCCATATGTTGCAAGGTTGAGAGTGGGCAGATACCTACCCCAGAACCGCCGTCCAGCATGACTCTTTTCACGTAATACCCTTCGTATTTAACTATCAGGTGAAGGGCTTTATTGTGTGCGGCCCCTTCCGGGGGCAAATCATTCTTGCTGAAGGAAATTTGATTGATTGCGAAAAACCTTTCTGCCATTCTCTCCAATTGTTCCACAGTGGTTTTGATGGGCACATATGCTTCATTAAGAGTTTTGATTAACATTTTTTGATGCTCAGTTGAGCTCATCAGTAGAGATAAAAGAGAGACTTGCGTGGGAGACTTTCGAAGTTGATCAATTACTTCATAGTCTGTCATTTTCATTTTCTAAAAGAATGTCTCTGCTTCTTCGGGGCCTACTGGTTTCTTAGATGGGAAGCGCTTCTTTGTGGCATTATTTACTTACTCCAGATTGAGATACCTCCGCGCCGGGTTATCTTCCTGACTTTCCCCTGAGATCTCTTTGCCTTTGTACGTCACCACCGACTTGTTGTAGTTTCATGGCACAACAGTGGGGTCTGTCATGGGCCTTCGTGGCGCCCGACTGATAACCACGGGCTCATTCAGCCTTGGTAGAAATACTGGTCCCCGTACCACATAGGTCCCTTCTGGCACATACATTTGAGCTTGCTTGTTTAATTCAAACCTCTTAGGAGGACCCAATGGCATTTGTTCTATCTTGCGACCTCGAGGGACATAAAGAACGACATCTTTGGAGGGTGCTGCCCCGGTTTTAACTTTCACTTTCTCTCCCGTCTTCTGAGGGACGGTTTTGCTCTTTTTCTCTGCCTTGTCCTGTTTTGGGACAGATTTTGGCTTCTTTTCTATGTTAGCTATGGCAATGATGGCCTTCAGGGCCGGGTCAAACTCCCTATCTTCACAAATCATTCCTATGACGGCCCATTGTTGTGAGCCGGTAGTAGATTGTTAGTTACATTGGAAATATCTTCGTTCCTCAGCACTATTCTTTTCTGTTCTATCAAATCTTTCACAACTCTTTTTAAAGTTCAGCAATTCTCTGTATCATGCCCCTCTGCCCCTGAGTGATATGCACACCGGGTGCCCCGTTAGTAAGAGGGTGACTCGGGATTTTGCCTATTTGGGGGTACAGGTTGTAGCAAACCCATTTGAATTAATTTTGGGAACAAACTAGAATATGATTCGCCAATAGGTGTGAAGTTTGTTTTCCTTGGCGGTTCCCGGGCACGAAAATTGTTCTGTGGAGGTCGGGGATTGTAGTAGGCTTGTTAAGGAGGTTGATTTCTGGGAAGTGGAGCTCTGTTTTGGTTGAATTGTTGTTGCGGCCTGATATATGGCTGGGCATTCATCACTGCATACGGCTGAGGAGCGTAGGCTATATCTTGGTGAGGATAGTAATGTTGTGGAGTTCTCTCAGAGAAAAGAGGTTTGGGTGGACGGGGTTTCTTGCACTTAAAGTTGCCATCGATGATTCTTCTTTTTTCTTTCGATTTGCCAATCCTCCAGACCCGCCTTGGATGGCTTGGGAGGTAGCTCTTATGGCAGATTGGCTTAAGATCCGCCCTGTTTTCAAACCATTCTCGACCATTTCACCAATTTTGATGGCCTCGGCAAACGGCTTCCCCATCGCAGACATCATGTTTTGGTAATAATCGGCTTCTTGAGCTTGGAGGAAGACTATGACCATTTCAGTCTCATCCATTGGAGGTTTCACCCTTGATGCTTGCTCGTGCCACTTGACGGCGTACTCCCGGAAGCTTTCAGAGGCTTTCTTCTTTAAATTTGCCAATGAATTTCTGTCTGGAGCAATGTCAATGTTATACTGCAACTGCCTAACAAAATCCCTTGACAAGTCGTCCCAGATATGCCAGCGAGATATATCTTGGTCCATGTACCATCAGAAGCAATGCCGACCAAACTCTCACCAAAGTAGGCCATGAGGAGTTCTTCCTTTCCACCCGCTCCCCGCAGTTGTTTGCAATATCTTTTGAGATGGGCAATGGGATCCCCATTGGGGTTTTAAAACCCAATGGTTGATGTACGTGAGGGAACATACACAAGTCGGCGTATGACACACTTTTCTGTCCGCTCAAACCCTGTATGTTTTTTAGACTCTGTTCCAGGCTTCTCATCTTTCTTGTGATCTCTTCTTGTTCAAGGGTTTTTTATTTTTCTCTTGCCCTGAGGTAAACTAGTAACTAGGCAGCTGAGGGTAAGCATTAGCAGCGAACTGGGCTGACCATTGGGAAAGGCTGTGCTTCATAGGTGAAAAGGGAGGGATTGAAGCTAGGCCTAGGCAAAGTAGGTTGTGCCGTAGCTGATCAAGGTAGCGCGGTAAATATGTTTGAGGCTGCACCTGAAACTGACACCTGGGGGCGATCCTCAGAAGGTGTTCCCACAAAGTTAGCAGCAATGGTAGGGTATCCCAGTGGATAGCTTATGGGGATGTTGGAAGTCCCACTTGCTCTGGGAAAAAGCTCGGGAAACCCAGGGATTGCATTTGGCGGTTCTTTTCCGTTTGTCCAGGCATCCCACATTTCCATCATACGAAGAGGCAGCAATCTATTTTCTTCGGCAGTTGCCGATTCTGAAGCTAGGATGCCGGAGATCGGATTCTCCTCCGCAGTAGGAACTGTCGGCAGAGTTATTTCAGAAGACATTTCGACGCTTCCTTTTGACCTCGTGAAATACGGATGCGAAGCCAGATTACCACAAAACCAACCACCTTACTTGTAAAACCTGAGCTTAACAACAAACCGGTTAGTTTGGAGCAAATAACACATAGGTAATCGCATGTTGGGGTGTGATGCACCTAAGCAGTTAAATGTGTTTTTACATGTTTCACAACGGTTGCATGTTTCATCCCGGCTTTGCCTATTTTCCTCAAAAGTTCTTTTCCTTCCACTTTTCAATTTTCCACTCTTTTCTTTCCATCCCTTTTCTTGCTCTCTTTTTCTTTCTTTTTGGGTTTTTCTTTTGGTTTTTTTTTTCCTTTTCACGTCCCTCTCTTGTTGGAGTTATTTAAAAAATCATGATCGAATCCAATGGAGATTGCCTACGTATCACGATGCCGCGTGAATTAGATCATAACGTAGTTCCGGAGAAATAAATGTGAAAAATAAATAAATAATTTTTGGGAATTTTTGATTTTCAGTAATAAAACTCTTCTATTATACAAGGCTTTAACAAACTCATTTCTTAAATAAAAACTGCAAACAGACTCGAAACAACTCTTGAATTAAAAACTGAAATACAGACTCGATAAATGTAAAATTATGAATACATTAATGCTTCAACTCCTGGGGCCCGTGGGACATCGTTCGGTCTTGCCATGGGCCTGCGTGCAAGATCCCCCTGGAGCTGCTCCAAGTCGCTTATTATTTGGCGACAAATATCATCACTGCAGCAAAGAAAGGTGGTTTGAGTCATGTCCTCACATGCTTGGCATTTTGTGACAATGTAGTCGACAATGGCTCTGACCCTTTCTCGGACAACACCCTTTTCTTGAAGCAAGCGCCCGATTTGTTGATCCCGGGCTTTTAACACCTGAGTGTCATGACGGCTATGATTCTGTAACTATTGCATATCATGCTCCATTTGGGCCATCAAAAGCATAACAATGCTCCCTATCAGCTTTAAAGTTTCTGGCCTGTTTGTCTGCCTCATTTTCAAGAATAGTTATCTTTCTCTTCAAGTCAGTAATTGTCCCTTAATATTTTCTTTTCATTTGCTGAACAATTGTGCCCGCCCTTCTGTGTTTCTTGCCAATTGTGCTCGAATTTTAGCTTGATTTGCCTTAGACTTTTCTAGATCATCTTGACAGTCAAGTACTTTCTTTATCATACTGCTTATAAGTTTTCCATCCGCTTGGCTTCTTTTGTGGTTTCTAGCAGCTATTTTCATTTGTCGGATTTGAGCTTTGAGGGTTTCATTTTCTTGAATTAGCTTTTCTTTTCACCCTCATCCGCAGTGGCTTGCAAACCATTTTCGAATTGAAGGTCCCGGACTTGCTTTTCCATCTTGCTTATGGTAGCCCGGTATTCATTTTCTCTAGCCAACCAATCCCACTGTGCTTGTGACACCTCGACGAATTCTTGAGATGGGGTCTTTTGGCCGGCTTTCCAGACTTGACTTCCTTTATGTACCAAGCAAGATAGCCGGGTGAGACTTCACCTCGGGACAAATCACGCACACAGGTATATGCTGGCAAATATTGGCATTCACTCCAGATCTAGCGAACTACCCTTTCAGGAAACTGTCCATCAGCACGGATCTCAACTACATGGCGGCTAAGGTCTTCATCTTTGGGCACTATTTGACATCTCCCCAATTGTCTCAAAACCCGATATGGGGTATAAGGCTGGATACTTCTAAGACCCATTAGGAGGAAGTGAGGCCCGGTAGCCAGCATGTCGTTAACAGGAGACCAACCAAGCGTCCATTCTATCTGTTCTGCAGTGATGGAACGGAGATGGGATGTCCATTCTGCGACCCCTTCTGGCATGCTTAAACCGTCAACCCTTGTGTAGAACTCCTCTATGCAGCTTTTCTCTGTTGACCCGTACCTCATGTATTGAGGACGATGACATAAATGCTCAATCATCCACATCTGTAGCAAAAGGTTGCACCCCTCAAAAAAGTCTCCTCCGGCTTAACAGGCTGCGAGAGCTCAGAAGATTTCAGACACTATCATGGGCGCGAGGGTGCTTTTGGCCTGAGTGAGCAGAGTGCTGACGACCCCAGCTATCCGTATATCAATATTTTTGTCTTTCCTGAGGAACATTAGAAGACCCAAAAATACTACCATAAAAGCAAAGCACCTGTGCTCTTCCCATTTTAATTGGTTTTCTTTACTGCAGATCTTGCTTTCTGGATTGTTGAAACCCCCTATATGCCCATACCGCTGATATATGAACTATGGAGTAGAGAAGCCATTTTCCAAATGCGGGTTTTGGACCCCCTGCTTATTTTCAGCATATCCAGAAATTTGTGTGGAGTGACGGCTCTTGGAGCGACCAGATACCCGTGTCTTAGAGGAGTTTCATTTTTCCCAACATACCCAGCTATTTCTTCCAGAGTGGGTGTGAGCTCAAAGTCCGAGAAATGAAACACATTGTGAGCTGAATCCCAGAATGTAACCAAGGCTTTTATGACATCTCCTCTAGGCCTAATCATTAACAAATCGGTGAGACCACCCAAATACAATTTAACCCTATTTTTGTCCTGATTCACCCAGATCTTTCCACCACATGTGCAGCTCCAAAGGAATCTTAGTCAAGACCTCCATCGGTAAATTTTGATTCGTGCTCATTCTGCACATTTTAAATTAAGGTGATTGGTTTAAAACAAGCGAATTTTTACGAAAAGGAGTCAATTTTGCAAACCTTTAAATAACATGGCTACTTTTGCAAATACGGCCCTTTAACACTTCGAAAGGGAAGGTTTTAGGGCTGTGCTTGCTAGGTAGCCAGAAATTAAAATAGGTGATCATTTTTGCTAAAAACAAGCCTTCCGGCGTCCTTTTGGAGATATTTGGGCGATTTATGCAAGGACGGCACTACCTAATTAAAATAGAATAACCAATTTTCATTTTCGTTTTCGAAATTTTCTAAGTAAAAAATAAAAATGCTAAAAAAAAAAGAAAGGATGTTTCTGGATTTTTTTTTAATTTTCTTTTATTTTTTTGAAAGAAAGGCTTCTAAAATTTAATTGATTTAAACTTTGAAAATTTTCAAAAGTAATATTTTTGCTTGAATTTTTATTTGTTTTATCACTTCCAAGGAAGAGAGAAAATATTTTTTAGTTGCCTCATAATTCTTGAAAAAGGGACTTTTTTAGGAAAATATTTCGAATTTCTAAGCCTTTTTATTTATTATCAAAAATCAAGAAAGAAAGTATTTTTTGGAGTCTTTAAAAAGCAAAATATTTTGAAACTTTTATTTTATTTACAAAAGCAAGAAAAAGAATATTTTGAGCTTTTTATTTATTTAGAAAAAAGTAAGAAAAATATTTTTGAGCTTTTATGTACAAAAGAAAGAAAATATTTTAGAGTTTAGAAAAGCAAAATATTTTGTTTATTATTTTTCTTTTCAAATTTTTGGCAGAGTTTCGGCTTATTTTGGTTACCAGATTTTTCGAAAAAGGGGTAATCAACTCTTAATTTTCTCATACCTCAAATTTTTTTATTTTTTATTTTTAATTTTTAATTTTATTCTAACAGCCGGTCAACACGCAAACTGAGGCAAATAAATGCACAAGTAGCACGTAAAATATGCGTCAAGATGGTCTTTGATTCTGGGATCACTTGTCCTAGATGGACCCAACCCCTGTGTTGAGTCCCCAAAGTCAAATGCATATGATGCAAATAAACGTTCTTACTAGGGATTCGGAGGTTATGTTATACTAAGCTGAAAGTCTGGTTATTGTTCTAGACTTGTGTACCCGAGCGGACAACTCGAGCGGAGGAGGGGCTACGTACAGAGCACCAAAAGGCCACCCGACTTTGTAACTTGTTCGACCTCTTTCTTATTTAAGGTATGACACTAATAGAATAGGGAATCACGGCCAGCGTGCACATCCCCGAAGATGAGAAGAGAAGGGTTCGTAACAGTTTTATATACAGTTCAAATAATATCAAAGCGGAAAAATGTGGCATTTAGCAAATTATGCTCAACATGTAATAAAATTAGATAATAATAAAAGCCAAGCATAATAATTATTCTAAGCTCGAATTCTTGAATCCTGAACTAGAAATTCTGGATTTTCTTTTCCCCAGCAAAGTCGACAGAGCTGTCACACCTCATTTTGTACACCCCCGATGAGTATATAAGGGAGTTTTTCCAATTAAAGTGACATTATTCGAAATGGAATTATTTATTTTTTATTTTTAGAGTCGCCACTTGAAATATTTTGGTTGGTGTCCCAAGTCACCGGTTTACTTTTTAAATCCTAAATCGAGAAAAATTTTGACTTTTGAAGTCTGCGAACCAGAAATTCTGAGTAAGGAATTCTATTAACCCGAGGGAAGGTGTTAGGCACCCTCGGATTCCGTGGTTCTAGCACGGTCGCTCAACTATTATAATTGGCTTATTATCTGATTTTAATACATGTTTCTAGCCTATGGTACATTTTATCTTTAATCGCTTTTGCTTAATCATTAGAAAATTGCAACGTTATTTAAAATGTGTCATGAACCACGTCACATAAATGCACCCATAATCCGTAACACATTTTATTTAACATTGAGATTTGGATTTAGGTCGCATAAATGCACACCCGAGTTTAGGAAAGTGAGTTATTAAAACAACGCGCCTAAAGCAACTACGCGTTTTTTACTTTTCGAGGACCATGAAAATTCGCTGAATAGCACACCTCGATTTTCTAATAATTTTAATATTAATTAAATAAGGGCCATGCATTTTGAGATTTATCCGGCACGACGCACCTTGAATTATTTCAAAAGCTTTTATTATTTGAAGTTATTAAAATCGGGTTACCTAAAAAGTACTCCCGAAATTGGCATTATTACTATGTCAAGGGAACCGTACCCATAGTAACAAAATGGTTTATTAATCACGCCTAAAAGCAAACTACAAAAGTTTAAGGCATTTAAGAATTAATTGCTTTTAAAATTATATTTAAATATTAAGAAGGCCATGGGTGATCGTTGTTAATTTCCACAACAATACTGAATCATTTACAATAGCAGTTTACCTATTCAATACAGCATTCGAACAAACAATTAAACATAATACCTAAGTTTAGGATTATTGTAAGGCTTGAACTATGGACATGAAATTTTAGAAGACATGATGTGATTTAGTTAAAGCTATTGGACTAACATGCTATTTATGCTTTTAATATATAATTCTAATGAACTGCACATATGAGGAATTGAGAAATTGAATACGAAAAGTGACATTAACAGCAAATGAATTTTCACCCATTACCAATACTTTATTAATCTATCCTTGTTTAAGGACACAAGATCTGAAATACTCAAACTTCTGCTCACGTTCCAATTAATATGCAACTTGAAATTTAAGTTACGAAGAACTAACCACAGACATACTTTCAAAAAATTTCAGCAGTAAACAAGCCAAACCAGCAGATAACCAAGTGACAAAGAATCAACATCACAATGAATAACTTTCAAAACGATATATTCATAATATAGCAATTAAAATTTAAACGGGAGTAGAAGAATGAACTTTAATGGAGAAAATTTCCTTTCATGTTAATATTGAATCTTCAAACATGGATTACAATGGAAAACGCCAACCAAACAGAATGTTTGACTGGAACTCTACCCAACGACCTCGCCAACTTGACCGCGAACTACATCGACGACCTCGACGGACTCGAACTCGAAAATGCTGTTGTATTATTTAGAAAAGAGGATTCTTTACGGTGTTTTCAGGTGGTTGCTTGGCTCGTTTTCTGGGGCTAGTTGGGGTGAAAGAATGGGCAGCGGCGGAGCTACAACGAGGTATGGAAGTCGATAGTTTCGAGCTGATTTTTCCACGTTGGTTTAAGGTGTTTCAGGTAGTGTTTTAGGGCGATTTTCAGCTGAGTTTGGACTGTTTTTCAAGGGTGGTTCCCTGCTGGTTTTCGGTGAAAATGGGTGGCTGTTTTGCTGGGATTTGAGGTTGGGTTTGAGCTGGTTTTTACGGTTGTTTAGAGATTGTTTTCAGCTCATTTTAGAGTTGTTTTGAGGAAGTTTTGAGGCTGAATTTGGAGCTGGATTTGCAGCAGCTTTAGGCTGTATCTTTTGGAGGACGATCAGGTGTTTTAGGGCGGATCTAGAGCTCTTTTATTCCTGGAAAAATAGCTACTGTTTCTGCGTTTAGTTCCCAGCTTTCATGGCTTTTCATTGTGGTTTTTAGGTTGGAGATCTCATGGAGGAAAAAGAGAGAAAGTTTGGGCTGTTTTTAAAATGTTGTCTCTCTGCGCGACTCTCTCCTTCTACTCTGTTTCTCCTCTCTATTCTCTTTTTTTTCGTTTTCCGTGCCCTCTCCCCCAATTGCAAGTGTTTGTGTGAGAGACTAATTGTTTCCAAAACGTGATCTTCCATCCTCATGTGCATGCGAGTTTGTTACAAGAGAATCTTTGCTAGGTGTCATCATATGATTGGTTCTTTCTTTTTTTCTTTTTCTTTTAAAGATAAATTAAAAATACTACACTAATATTTAAACTAGAAAAAATATAAGAAACTACTAATTTTTACTTTTATCAAATAAACCTACTAAAAAGTGAAATAAAGGCTACAAGATCAAGATTAAACTTAACAAATATTTACATCCAAAAAAGTGATGAAAATTCAAATATAGTAAAAAATTAAGTACTCACAAGTATGGAAGTAGGTAGAAGACTCAGGTAAGAGTTGCTTATTTGTGATTTTTCCTCTCTGTTGGGTCCCCTCTGGTAATTGAATATATATCTCTAATCTGATTGATGCACACAGTCAATTTTGTTCAGCTGCTAATGCTAAGGTCTCCGCACGTTTTCTAGTGTACTGCTAAAAGGTCAAAGGGGAGTATGTGGAAAATACTAAAGGTAAATTAGATTATAAATAAACGAGCTTTTTGCAGATCATGAATGAGCTCAAAACAAAGATCCAAGTCTTTTGTAGGACCTATCTTAATTCTTGTTTTCTATGTTATGGGCAGTTGCAACTTTCTACTTTATTTCTGTGGGATTTGTTAGTACCTCTAGGCCCCGTTGGAGTCTTTTAGAATAATATATTTGACTACAGACGTATGTTTGGGCTCGCAACAAATGCACAAATTCTTGTCTTTGTCACGGTTTGGCTTATTTTATAGTAACTGATTCCATCAGTAGCCAGTTTGCAACTCTATACAATGATAAGTGGTAGTACATATTTTAGTTGCATTTGCTCTATTTCTATATGTTGCCTTGGCACTTCCAGTGGTTTCATTTTCCTTTGGGCATCCACTTTGCTCTTCCCATGATTCCCTTGCGCTTTTACAGTTTAAACATTCACTTGCTGTGACAGATTTTTATTATGAATTCTTTTGCCAATCTTCTTATCCTAAGACGACGTCTTGGAATAGGAGTAGTATGGACTGTTGTAGGTGGCATGGAGTTACCTGTGATAGGTTTACTGGTCATGTGATTGGTTTGGACCTCAGTTGTAGCAAACTTGAAAGAACTCTCCATCCTAACAGTAACCTTTTCTAGCTTCGTCATCTTCAGACACTTGATCTTTCAGTTAATAATTTTTCGGGATCTCATATTCCACAGGGCATTGGTCAACTGGTCAGTTTGAGGCATCTCAACCTTTCTTATTCTTGGTTTGAAGGAAGGGTTCCATCAGAAATCTCACACCTGTTCAAATTAATTTCACTTGATCTCTCTTATCTTTACTCTGTCCGCTTTAGTCAGAAAGGATTCAACCTGCTTTTTCAAAACTTAACCAAGTTAGAGGTGCATTTCCTTGTGATTTTTAATTTCCTGACTGCTAAGAGGCAGAAAAGAGAAATATAAAAGTACTTTTGGTTTGTTGAGATTTGAAAGAAGATTTGAGAAAATCACTCGGTTTTAAAAATTTTGATTCTATGTAATCTCCACACAATTTTCTTTGAATCTATAGATTTTGTTGGATAGTTTATTTGCATGGTAGTGAGTTTATCCAATTAATACGTTGATGCATCGAGGTGTTTAATAATATGCCTCAAATAACTGATTTTTTTTTTCTTATCTCTTGTGTCGGGTGTTCTACTAAAACCTCATATATCATTTAGCTATTTGAAGGCTGTAACTCTACTGTAAATTGAGCCAACAATTTAGAAAGTGCTTTTGAGTCGTGAATTGAGTTGTCTTGGTTGCTATAAATTAGTCCTTTTGTTTGCTTGTGTTTACCACTCTCAATGTCCTTTTTTTTTAGGGATTATTACGAAACTTCGTAAGTTAGTGACATTATGTCATTTTCTATATGGACAGGATAAAGTCAACGAGCCTTTGAGACTCTTAGGAATACATACTGAGCTTTGCGCCCGATATCTCCTTCGAAAGGATTAGAAAGATCTTGAAATGACAATATTAATTCCTTGAGTTGTTTTCAAGAAGATATTAAGCTACCTTAGTTTTTAAAATGAACGGAAAATAGACCTTCATTCGCAGGCTTCCTTTTAATATAATAATTTTCAAAAATATTTAAACTATTCTGACTGGCGACTTGGAACTGGTTGATCTCCTCTTGCATTATGCTCAAGGCATATGTGTTTTAATTTTGTTGCTTTCAAAGTTATAAGTACTTCAGAAAATTTTATATTGATTTTCAGAAAATTATTTTCTTGACAGTCTTGGACGTTTAGCTATTTTTGATTTGGAAACGTAATAAAAGCGTTCGGTCTACTGCCAACTAAGTTCCAAAATTTGTTAAAACCATCTGGCACTGTTATTTAGAATTTAGAGAATTTGACTCTTTATGCAAATGAGATATTTCTGCCACTTGTGAATTTAAATGTGTTTCCATAATTTCATGCTTAACTTTGATATTCAAGATTCATGAATTATTTTACTATATTTGTGTCATTTGACAGGAAAATATCTATGAAAGATTGTAATCTTCAAGAAAGAGACTTTACTGCTAGGGATACAACCCTTCTTTCACAACTTAATGAAACTACCTAAGGTGAGGATCCAAGACTTAGGCTCTACTATATATAAGTGAGTAAGGTGTCAAAAAGCATCCTAAATTGGACGGTAACTTAGCTCTTTCATGCTGAAACATGTTAGTTAACAAGTGTGAGACATCTGGCTTGGAATGCTATAGGAACTTGCGATGATACCCATTTTCACTTCTTCAGTTTCTCTCATTCTTATTTCTCACTCTCTTTTCTCCTCTTTCTCATTATTATTTGAATTTCATTGGCTTTTTCCTCTGGTGTGTATCTTAGCTCTTCAATTTCTTCTGCTCCTCTCTCGGAGAAGCTTACAGTGTGGTCTAGAATTTCTGATGCCTTTGATTTTTTCTAATTTTCCACAAATTTGGCCAGCATTACAGCAATTCTTGTGGCTTTGGTTCTTTTGTGAACCGTCTGCACATGCATCTGAAGAAGTTGAGCAAAGAGAGAAAGTAACTCTCCATCAACGACTGCTTTTCTCTTTGTCTTATAAATCTTATGTATTTGTTTTAATTACTCCTACTTTTAGCTTTGAATTCTTGATTCATTTCAATATTGCTACATTTTGGCTCCATGGAGATTTTCGATTTCATAGTGTTTATTTGTTATTTCTTGATACGCACGTAAACATGTGATTCCATTTTTTTTTAAAGGAATTAGATTTATAATCTTCATTCTACCTGAAATTCTCCTTGCATTTTGCTTTACTTTTTATTTTTAATATAATGTGTATAGTTTTTGTTATGTGGTTTGTATATGGTCTTTATTCTTATCG